>CP135552.1:7436144-7466539 GCA_032402905.1 Khaya senegalensis | reverse complement strand
TAAATAAATAAATAAATAAAATTAATAATTATATTAAATTTAAAATTTTTAATACGTAAAATTATTTTTATCATGATTAATTATTTAAATAATTATCATATATTAATTTATTTATAATTTAATAATTTTATTATATTAAAAATAAAATTAATTAATATTTATATGTATATATAATATTATAAAAATATATTATAATATAAATATAAATATATATTAAACAGATAATATAATTATAATTTATTTAATTATTTATTAATTATATTCAATTATAACTTTTAATTATTAATATGATTATTAAATAGACCGAATTTGAGTTGATTTTTATTTAATACGGGGTGATTATAACTCAACACAAATATAACACTAATTTAAATTGTTACCCATAATTAACATACAAAATGACTGATTAATCAATTAATAACACTATTAATTTGTGGAATGAATATCTATGCACAAGGGAATAAAAAGACTACCTCATTATCATTCTACTTAAGCAGCAGCTGAAGAAGATCATTGGTTCAGTGCTGAAAATTACCTAACTAATGTGTTTAACGAGTACTGGCGTATTAATGTTTCAAAACTTTTTGATAGAGCCCGAGTTGAATAGTTCCTATTGGGTTTTACGGCAGGCTGTGATATTGAACTCGAGTCTTTATTACGTAAAACCAGTGAGGAATGATCCTACCGTGTTGGGCCTCCGCCACATTACAGCTTCTGCGGAAATGAGTTATGAAACTAGGATTGGGCCTTGGTTAAGTACACGGTACGATTTGAAGGAGTCAAATGGATCCCAGTAGTACAGAGACCTGTAATTCTCTAAAGAAATTTCACTAATTGAAAATCCAATCCTCTCGTAACAGGGGAATGATTGCTCTAGCAGTGGATACCCCTAATCAATTAGATAAATCCAGATTTTGCGAGGTTACAATTAATCATACAATACAAGCTGGCCTTGAGTGAGTTTCAAGTACAGTGAAGTTGAAGTTGAAGTTGTCGACGAGAAAAACAACACCAAAGCTTGTCTTTTTAATTATTTGGTGTTAAAGAATCATGACCCGTGGTCAGATTTGTCTGACCCACCATCATAACTGTATTGTAGCCAGCCAGGTAAATGTACTCATGTTGAGCTTGAACCGTGGCTACAGGTCCCGTATAATAACACCGGCAGCTGCAGCGCCAGTTTAGGCTAATGGCATTTTCAATTTGCCATGGAGGAGTTGCCGTGAATTTGTATGTCATCTCCTTTGTTGGGTGATCTTCTGCTACAGTTCGAGACCTTTGCCCCCGGTTCTCTGTTTAGAGGTCTCCAAGTAATTATAATTTGCAACCAATTACAGCTTTCTTTGCTTGACAGTGGACCCACAAACCAAGCAAGTTGAAATCCAGTCGGTAAAACTAGAAACTCACAATAGTACCCGGTAAAGTACGCCGATATCTAGATCTTACGTGGCAACTTATGATTCGGTTACAACGCCAACTGAAACAAATCAACTAGCAGAGGATTAAAACTCCCACGCGAGTCCGCAATTCAGAAATCAGAACCTTCTCCTCATCCATCTATAAATGCCACAAATTGTCAGCTTCTGTTTTCTTCTTCTTCTCTCTCCCACACCCAAATTTGTCGAGCCCATTTCAGTTCTCTAATAAAATCCATGGCGGCATCTCAAGCGAGTCTTCTTCTTCAAAAACAACTTAGGGGTATATCCATCTATCAAATCAATTGACCTTTTTTTTAATAAAAAGTTTATATATTATTTTCGTTTATTTAGTACGGGGTTTTCTTTGGTTTTTACGGTTCATTTTGATTGATCAGTTTGTTTGTGGTGCAGATCTTTGTAAGAACCCGGTTGCTGGATTCTCGGCTGGGTTGGTGGATGAAACCAATATCTTTGAATGGCGTGTTACAATTATTGGACCGCCGGATACTCTTTAGTACGTGTTCTTCATAATTCAATTGGCTAAATTATGTTATTTTACCGTTATTGACTGTGTTTTTAAGGTTTTTTGTTTTTGGATATGGTTTTTTTTATGTATTTTGATGATTGTGTTTGACGATATTGGATCAATTGATGGAGTGAGGTTTTTGGCTTGATTTGGAGTTTCTGTGTTCTGGGTAATTGATCGTGTGGGTTTTTTTGGTTTTCTCTACTGCTGACACCTGAAATTGTGAATTTAGGCTGATTTTGGTAATATTTAAAAGGTTAATGCTGTGGGTGGTTTTCGGAATACTTTAGTGTCTAATAGTTTCTTTGACCTTTGGAAATTCACTTATTTAACTGCTCTTTAGGAAAGTGCTGCGCTTCTTTAATCAGCCATAATAGTCAGGCTCTTATAGAGGGTTGATACTTGAGATCATGGTTTGGCTTGGCTGTGGCATTCACTGAGTATTTAACTTTAATTTTGATAACTTGTAAAGGGCAAATGAATTTTAGTTTTTCCAACAATTTTTCGTATTTTATTTAAAATGAATTTTTGCTCCCATTTCTAGGGTGAATTTCTTTTCAATTTGGTTCATCTCAGCTACCTGTATGTTGGGTTGCAGAAGTCTATATTTTTGTCATGTTTGGGAAGAGAAATGAATGTGTTTTTCTCATGATTTTAGGCTTTTGTATGTTACCATGTTCTCAAATGCGTTATATATAGATATGGATTAAAAAATTTTCATTTGATTCTATCTACTTGTTTATGGGTTCAACAGTTTTCATTGGATTCTAGCTACGTATTTGTCTTTTGAATGGTTTTCGCTGGATTCTAGCTACTTATTTATGGCTTAAAAGGATTTCTTTGGATTCCAGAGACATATATAGTTATTGGTTTCAGCTGTCTTTTTGGCTTCCCTCTTCTAGTTATTTACTTTAAATTTAGCTCTGTGAGAATTTGCTTCTCTGGATGTGTAGTGTATTTGGTTGTGTATTTCTAGGATTATTATCTAGGCAAGTTATCCCCTTGAAGTTTCCTTAATTGTTTAAAGGAATGAATTGTCACATTTTTGTTCTTTATTGTAAATCTTTTTATTACAGTGAGGGTGGTTTTTTCAATGCTATTATGAGCTTTCCATCAAATTATCCAAATAGTCCACCTACAGTGAAGTTTACGACAGAGATTTGGCACCCTAATGGTCAGTTACTGTTTATAACTTATGTATGCTCAACTTTCTATTCGCATTGCATTATCGTGTGAATATGACTTTGGTTGCTTCCTGAATTACAGTTTATCCAGATGGGCGCGTTTGCATATCAATTCTTCATCCTCCAGGTGACGACCCTAATGGTTATGAGCTTGCAAGTGAGCGCTGGATGCCCGTCCATACGGTATGTTTTTTAGATGTTAGCATGTTACCCATCTTTGCCTTTAGGGTTTGTATGTGAATAATGAAATGTTACAAATTTGTGGCAGGTAGCTTGAATTCACAAATTTTAGGTTTCTGATGAAAATAGGAGATAATTAAATTGAAAAGAATTATCACAACTGTCTAGTAAAATGCAAGAATAAGGTGCAGAATTGGTGTTCTGTGTGGGAGGAAGTGGTTAAGTGGAAAAAGTATCAGAGGGTGGGTGATGGTGAAACAAATGTTTTCGTTTGTATTAATGAAATTGAGCTGGCCTTTGTTTGAGCATTAAATGTTGGAATGTTAGTTTAATTTCCATTTGATCACATAGTGCCCGGCAACCCCCTTTTTTTATTAACACATATTGCTTTTCAAGTGGGCCAACATAATAAATTATTTTGTTGATGGCACACTTGATTTTATCATCTTTGTCATGTGGTAATTTCCCTAAGCTAGCCCAAGAACAGGTTTATGCTTGCATCCAGCTGATAATCTGTGGTAGGGAGTACTGAGCCTCATGGTGCAGTAGCTGCCTCTAATTTCTGTAGAAGGGAATGATTGTACAATTGGGTCTAACGGCTTATGATCTGAGGCTAATGCTGCTGTTCTTTTGCATAAGCATCAATATTTTGTATAAAATTGTCTGATCATTATTTTCAACTGCTCTTATTTATCAACTTTGGACTATGACAATGTATTTACAAATTTGTAACTGTTCTTATGTGATAGGTTGAAAGTATTGTTTTGAGTATCATATCGATGCTTTCTACTCCTAATGATGAATCGCCTGCAAACGTTGAAGCTGCAGTAAGTGATCTTTTCTCGTCTTGAGGTTACTTTGTTAGGATCTGAAACCTTTCTTTTAAGGAATTGGTTGTCAAACAATATTTATCTTTAGTGTATGATTGCATTCTATTTATAGTCCTGCGGTTGGTTATGCAAAAAGGAATCTGTTACATATTGTTCTGATATATATATATATATATATATTTTATGGTTTTGCAGAAGGAATGGAGAGATAGGAGAGACGAATTCAAGAAAAAAGTTAGCCGCTGTGTGAGAAAATCACAAGAAATGTTGTAATCTGACACACTTTTATTCTCTACCTATCTGTTTGTACGAGTAATGTCTCGATTTAATTGTGTGGGGGAGGGAACATCTGGTTATAATGTACTTGGTCCTTGTAGAATCGCATTCTGAAGTTCTCACAACCATCACTTTCTCGCGTTCTCTGCATGGTAATGTTACTGTAATAACTCAGAACATTTCCGTATTCAAAAGCCTTTTCGGTTAGGGTCTTTTATTTTTATTTTTTAATTATTTTTTTTGACACAAATGTTCTGGTCCGATATTCATTTGCCCTGTTTGTCATCAGCTTAGTACTCTTCGCTTTCTTTATATTGTGGTTTTAGCTCAAAGTACGAGCATTTTGTGGGGTAAGTCTGTTATCTACATTGTTATTATTTTGCTCAAAGCATTTTTGAAGTTTTTGCACGAATGAATTTAATGCGAAATGGTTATAGCCACTCTCAAGTTCATGTTCAGACGAGGAGCTTAATCCGAAATTCAAATGAACTAAGCATGCATTCACGTGTTGCTCCATAATTTCTGGGAATCTATTATTGTCCGAGTTTCGCGCAAAATCGAATTTGTACAAGAATACCTGTAAGATTTCATAAATTAACGAAGTTTATGATCTTTTCTCATATAATAAAAGCAGAGATGGATATCCAGAATCATTATTTACTCGATCCGCATAAATAAAGCCACCACTAGTTATTATGATTGCCATCACAAAAGCATATGGAGTAAATTGTTCCGTAATGGTTGTCTTCTTTGCATTTGATTTCAGTTAGTCCTTTTTCGGTGGGTGTACGAAGCTTCCCATTCGGATCACGATTCCATTAATGTCGCGAACATACCCTACTTTCTGTCCCCATTCTTTATTCTCTGGCTCGCTCACTGCTACTGCACCGTTCTCCACTGCCCTCTGACCCAATCCCACGGTCCCAATTAACAAACACAATCAACATGCTCATACTCGAACGGTAAATTAACATGCAAGCATTCAAGTATTAATTCAATTCGTTCAAACAAGCGTGAAAATGCACTTTACTCTTAATCATGCGCCAAGTATATACCTTGAAGGCAGCATCGACGTCAGGATAATCTAAGCAAATCTCAATCGGCTGTCGCCAGCGGCCACGGGGAGACTCGACCGGACCGGTAAGCTCATCGGTCTCGTGCTGGTGCATCGGCGTGAATGCAATCGTCGTCTGTCCACTCTCCAGCTCCCCCCATCTATCATTCACATTCAGATTAACACATCGACATAATCGATCAACAAATCAACGCAACCGTCACTATTTTTAATATTTACACGTTCAAGCATGGGTTAATATTGTACCTGTGAGATTCATCTAAACGACGCACCGTATAACCAAAGGCTCTGGCATAGAAAGCTACAGATTTGGCTACGTCCCTCACGTAAACAACTGTGTAAGCAAATGCCGGGCTCAGATTTGATGCTGCCATTGTTGGTCGGCCAATTATTCTGAGGTTGCAAATATAAGTTGCTGCTTTTATTGATGATGAGTTCGTTTGAGAGATGGCGTTAACTATCACACGTGTTCTGTGATCTTAGATGCTCCTGTAATTCGTGGACTTCATGCAAGCTTTAAGCATTCGACATGCTGTCACCTGGCACTCGCAGCATGGACGATAATAATACGAATCGTCTGGTCCAAGTAAAAGCTTGGATCCCGATTTACGTTCGACTTCTGTTATAACACCAAGTCGTATTTGTACAAATATCCATTTGACATAGGTAGGCCTAGGCGGGCATGCAACTACTTTCTATCCTAACATTTATTCCATCAATATCACACACGTATCCAACCTTTCGTCCCCATCTCTTCTTTTCTGGCAGGCTCCCTGGAACTGCACCATTCCGCACTGCCCTCTGCTTCTTTAAAGCAATATATCAGATGAATTATTACGGGGCCCAAACACAACACAGCACAATACAACAAAAAATCAGTCAATTCTATCTCTCAGTAATGCTAGATAGTATACCTTGTAGGCAGCATCAACGTCTGAATAAGCAAAGCAAACATTAACCGGCTGTCGCTCAAGGCTAGAATTTGGAGTCTGAACCAAACCAGTTAGGCCGTCGGTTCCGTGTTGATGCAATGGAGTGAACACAATTGTTGTTTGTCCACTCTCCAGTTCTCCCCATCACTCACTCAGTCATATTACTCAACACTCATAACCAATCTAAAAATTACTGAAGAAAACAAATAATTTCTTTTTTAATTTTATCATTTTTGACCTGTTAATACACACACACACACACACCCAGGGGGTACCAGTTAAATTCATCTAAGCGATGAACGTTGAACCCAAAGGCGTTTCCATAGAAAGCTACTGATTTTGCTACGCCCTTCGCTTAAAAAACAAAGCTGGGATCAAATTAGTTGTTGTTGTCGCCACTGTTTCTCAATTATTTCTGCACTTGCCAATCGGTTTTTGTTTAGACAGCCGTTAATTCGTTTGTGAGATGACATGGCGCCTCTCCCCCGTGGACCGCGAATTGAGAAGATTTGAATTGACATACTAAATGAGGACACGTAATAAATGAATGAGACAAGCTGTCGGTGGGGTTTGGTCAAAAGGCACGTGCAGGGTCCCTCCTCCTCCTTCTTCATTCTGGATGGCAATAGCTCAAAAACACAACACCAAGGAAGAAACAAATCAAGGATCACAGCTGTCTTTCTCTGAAACGACCGATCGTTTCCCCAGAAAAGACCCAACATATAAACCATCAAAATTCGTCCCATGTGTGTTGCTTAACTTCTCTCCTAGGAGTTCGGATCCAGGATATCCTCCCGCGTATTCTTCATAATTTTAAGAAAATTTTCTGGTGAATTTTTCGATTTCAGTTCAAAGTTTTGGTTAGTAGATAGCTTATGTTGTTTATTTTACGTAGCGCGTTGTCGTATTTTAATTAATTGTTCGAATGATGAATGATTTGTTGTGGAAAACGACAGTTGGATGAAGGATTTTAAGTGGAAATGAGCAGGAAAACGAGAATTCACATTGTTTTTTTTTTTCATGAATTATTGTTTGCAAAATCAGAAATTGGAAAATTCACATCTGCTGCTTTGATATTTACTCCGATTGTTTCTTAAGATGAGTGTAACCCATAATTGAATAACTTGATCCTTTATTTTTTTAAGATTTTTTTCTCTGTCATAATACATTATTCTAGTAGTAATTAAATAAGAGCTCGTTTCTGTATCTATAATACGTGGAAAGCAGCAATAAATTTGATATCTGAAGGAATCTTTTTATTAGGATTTAAAACACATCTTTTTCTTGGAAGAACTTCTAAATTTCAGCTTAGAACTGGAAAAGTTACGGTATCTTTTGCTATTGTAGGCAAAAAATTGAATGGTCTACTTTATACCTAAAATCCCCATATTAGTATTCCTGTTATTGTTTTTACAGGTTCATTTTTGGAAGAAATTTAGTAATGAGGTCTTGAACTGCTATACTTGAGATGTGCCTGCTAAAGTAGAGAGCCTTTGTTTGATGAGTGTACTATTTAACCGGGAATGTGAATTCACAGATTTGTCAATTATCTTCCATGGGAGAACCATCGCTTGTTTCCACTTCAAGTAGGAGCTCTGAAACGCCTGGTGTCGTTGCTGGGAAGAAGGGTTCTAAACTAAATTTTGTTGCTTCTGGCCCAGAACCATTTCCATGGAGTAATCATCGGCAGGTGGCTTTACTAAGCCGTGGTAAGATTGGTGGGGCAGCTGGTCATGTGGCAATATTTTTACTCAAAGTAGCTGCATTAGAGACTGTGCGAAGGGTTTCAAGGGCTAAGTATCCATGTATATGGCGTGGTATTCAGGCTTTGCAAGTTATTTGCTATCCACCTTTTAAGTGGATTCAGAGATGGGCTCCTTTCAAGGGCTTGATTAGAGGAATGCAGGTGGTTCTTACAAGATTTTGAAAGTTCTCTTCCAATGTTTCATTGCAAAACATATGAATTCACCCACTATTGATTGCTGAAATTTATTTACTGTTTCTGCAATTATATTTATTTATTTTGGTATCCTTTATCATATAAATATATATATATATTTCTTAACATGCTTGTAATTAAACTGACTAGATGTACTAAAGTTGTAGCTGTGTCCTAATGGATTTTGCCTCTATACTTGAATGCAAGCGTCTGGTTGATTCATAGCCTTACCATTATATGTTTTCATGAGTTGCACAAATACATCATGCCTTTATACTTGCCTAAAAAATGAGGCATGCATCTTATTGCTAAGGTGCTTTGCTTTTCTTACTTCTCTGAATTTTAGTCTCCACATTTTACTAGCATCATACGTTTAATCTATAATTTTGATCCTTTAGGAAGTTCTTTTAAGTCATTTAAAATAAGCTTGCTCTTTTGGTCTATTGAAGCAGAAGGACAAAATTCTATTCTCTTCACCTAAAAAATCTTATGTTTTATACAAATCACGCTTGAATTCTGTATTTAATACTGTGATACATAGAGATCTAAGCTGCTTTAAGCAGATAATTCATCAGCAAATTGTTGTTGCTCTTACAATTTGTGAACATAAAACATGGTCTTCCTGAAACAATTGTATTTTACATTTATGTATGTGTTTGGCTTATATTACTGGTACCAGGGCGAAGGTGGTCAAAAACAGTTTGTCTCTTTTTGATGATTTAGCCGAAAGCTTTTCCATCTCCTTCTGTTCTTTAAAAAATTTGATGGTTGTAGTTTTTAGTGCTTGCAGATGTTGTCGAAGCCTTTATTACTCATATCAGTTGCAGAGGCATTCTCAGAACAATCAGAGTGCACTGATGAAAATTCAGATGGTAATAGTGGTTCTCATGCATATTATGAGATGCATTCAGAGCCATCATCTGTGCATTCTCCACCAGACACAAGGTAGCTAAACTGATGAGGAGTATAGTTTTGACATTTCATATTGGCATTGGACTTCTATATGTTGGTGGAGAAGATGACATTTACAAACTTGTGATTGCATATGTTTATTTTGATTTTAGTTTCTAAGTGGAGTCTTATGTACATGGGCGTTATTAACTTGATGTTTATTTTTAGAACATATACAGTTTCTTAACCAGTCACTGTTTGATTAGAAGGCAGAGGGATGTTGTAAATTATTGGCAAGAATTAGATGTTTGGAAGAGGTTGCTTTTAAGGTTACATATCATTTGAAACACTTTTGTGACTAGCAACATTGCATGCAGTGGTGGCCCTAAGCGAGTTCTAAAATGTGGCCCCCATTTAGCCTAATGTTAGGTCAAAAAATAAACATTAGTGCACAACTGGTCTTAGACTTGGATGCCCTAATTTTGGGGGGCCCTAGCCAGTTGTCTGTGTTGGCTGTCCCCAGAGCCATCACTAATTGCATGAATTGTGGGGTTGCAATTCTCTTTGGAGCTTGTCATGCTACTACTTTTGATCACTTTTACTAGCTATTTATTGCTTTCATGTGATTTGCAGGGTTTCTGATGAAGCTCTCCCAAGTCTTGCATCTGAAAATTGGTTGGTACAACTCCATAATGAGCTGGAAAATCAGGGGATCAGTTTACCAGAAAGGTGTGTTGATGATCTGCATGTATTTAGAGATGGCATTCTTTGATTTTATTGAAAAAAATGAACAGACACCACTATCATTCCTAGGCTTCCACATCACTTTTTTTTCATTTAGTCATGCATGGGAATTACGAAGTCATCACTAACTCAACTCCCTTTCTGCTTTCCAATTTTGATTCTTTGCTATATGTACATTGATGGAATTTGTTAAATGGTAAAATATTGTAATTCCACTGACATTTTAGTTTCCTCCAAAAGACTAGATACATAAGCATTCACATAGGGGTTTATGTTTTTGTTTTTGGTTTTTTTTTTGGTTTTGTTTAAGGACATAACCCAGCACTGCTGGTTAGGGTATTGTACTTGTTTTTTTGTAGATGGCATTTCTACCTTTGTATTTCTTGGCTTCTCTTGTTGCAGCAGATCATGACATAATAGTGTTTATGCAGAATAAATGAAGATGAGCTCCGTAGATTTTATGCTGTGTCAGATGGCAACATTTCAAGATTGCTAGCATCAATAAAAAAGACAATACGCTGGAGGGAGACTTACAGAATTCTTTCGGAAGAAGAACTTGAGGAGTGGTCAGATATGGTCTTCTGGCATGGATTTGACATGCAACACCGACCATGCCTTATAGTTCGTCTTGGGCTAGCTTGCTTTGTCTTGCCATCTCGTGACAGACCTCGGTTTGCTCAAGCAGTCAGTATGTTGCTTCTCCTCTGACAAAATTCAGGTCTTTTAACATGTAGCTCCTGGGATTGCTACTGCAGGAATTACAGGGCTGCTTCTCCACTAAAATTATGTAACAAGCACAAAATCACTTTTTTTTAAGGGGATTGGCTACTCTGCAGGGGAGGGGTTAATACACTATTCAAGTCTAACATGAAAGTTCCTAGTTGAGCATAAACAAAAGGTTTCTTGTCTAACCTGAGAGCTTCCAAGTTCAATGTCTTCTGTCAACACCCTCATGTGTCATAGCCATGTCCTTTTTTAAGATTTGGAGTCAAAGTGCTTTGATTTCTTGGCAAAATGATAAAATACCTAGTCTTTGAGTCCAGAATACTTATGTTACATCTAGCTAAATCAGTAACTTTCAGTTTTCTGACACCATTTTTTCTTTCTGACCGATGCCACATTTTCCACTTACATGCATTATGGGCATCTACGTATCCAGAGAGAGAAATTGTAGCTATAACTCAGTTAAACTATCTTTAAATAAGAGAAAGCTTATTAAAAGCATCTTTGATTCATAATTGCATGATAAATAGCTTATGTTCTCCTTTCTTGCTGGACAAGGAACTTGATTGCTGATATGCATATACAAGTTTTCAAGCTTATATAAACTATTTTAGTAAAACAACACTTTGTTTTTTATGTTAATATATTCAAATCTTCATTTCTGCTTTTCATATTGTAACATCAAGGAATGTTTGCAACTGCAGTTTCTCAGGTAGAGCATGGGGTTATGCATCTGGTTGAAGCAGAAAATTCACAAATTACTGTCTTGGTTGATTGTGAAGGGTTATCTCCCTTTAGGATTCCAATGCAAATAATGAGGTCTTGTTCATCCCTTCTGCAAGATCATTTTCCTAACCGTCTTGGCTGTTTGTTGGTTATCCGTCTTCCTCCAATGGTTCGAGTTATTGCTCAGACTTTTTTTCAAGTAAGCTTATTACTCTGATTAGGATTTTATCATTTCATTTTTGTTTTCCAGTTTTCTCCTCATGTTCTCCCCTTCTCCCTCCTTATTCCTCTTCTGCCTGGTACTTTTGGCTTTAGTTAACTGTCTCTGTCTCTCATAGATACTAGTATGTCTGGCGCTTTCAGATTTTGAAACCTGTCACGCGGAAGAAGGTCAAAATTGAAGGGGAACTGTTCCGCAAGGTTCTCTCTGAGTACCTTCAGACTCTCCCTTCATATCTTGGTGGCAATTGCATGTGTACAAGATGTTTGAAAATTAGCAATCGTGATGCACTGCAACCTCATGCAAAAGGGTCCAGCATTATACAACGTTACGCAGGTGTTAGTGATGATCAGGATTTGCCTTCATTGCATCTGTTAAATCAGGCTGACATCAACATGAATGGTAACTGTGATCAGGTGTTGCGAGCTGCTGTGATAGGTATCCTAATATTTTGGGTTGTTATTGCTCTTATTGCAGGATTGAATGATCCTGACAGCTGACCCTTTTAGAATCTGTATGTGACAATAAATTACTGCTTTCTTCTTCAATACTGAGACAAGTCAGAACAATACTTTCATTGCTCTGTTTTCTTTCTCATAGTAGCTAGCTTGGATATGATATAGAATCTGCTCCTGACAATAAATTATCCCTTTCTTTTTTGTCACGTCTCTGTGTGCATATATGCAAATTGAAGCTGCGTAATTCTTGTAATATTATCTATAGTTAAATAGTTTGTCAACTTTGTACGTCTAAGTTTATATATATTCATTCGAAAGGCAATTAGCGATTTATATTTTCTGAATATTAATTTCGTGTGGCCTGATATGCTATTGCCTTAAATTCTCCTTTCTCATGTACTGAAGTATGAATGTGGAAATATATTCTAGTACGAGTAGTATAATCAAAGAAGCGAACCTTGCAAGTCACACTAACTCTGCAAATGAGGTGTTGGGTTGGTGTCGAGGTTGAGTAAGAAAACTTTGATCATGCCTGTCTATCTATATAAACAGATTAGGTGAAAAGTCTTTTGCCTTTGGTAGGAAAGGTAAACCTGTTTCTGGGTTTTGTGCCAACTTTCGGGCTCGCTATGAATTGAATCAAAGACGCGAGATTTAAACTGATAATACACTTATCGTTTATCGATGGTTAAGTTCCCATTTCATTCTCTTTTTTCTTGTAAATACTTTCTCCCTTATCTTAAAGGGCACGTTAGCTTTGAAGATTACTAAATTGAGATCTCAATACCGGATTTGTGCCCATAGCATGTGGCTTTGAAGCTTTTTTGACCAAAGTTATGAAGGGTATGTCAAATTCTCATTATATTATCTCGTTCACATAATTCAATGAACTCTTTACTTGGTCATGCTCAAAAGGTTACTCTGTGGCATACAATTTAACGAAGAAAGAAAACAGGGTATCAGAAAAATATTAAACTTATAATACAAAAGAACAGAGTCTCACTAAGTAGATAACAAAGTCAATTGTGTCTACTAATTGGTCGTGTAAGAATATTCTAAGTGCGATCCACGCCGACACGCAGTCGCACTCGCACTCCAACAAAACAACCACCATGCCGTGGCGGGGTCCGGCGGTGCGCTATATGGGTGTGAGGACACGTAAATGACGACCTTTGGGATTTCGAACAGATACGACATGCGTGACGTGGGCGGCCAACAGGAGCTCCGATAGGTTATCATGCTCGTGCTTACTCGGGTTTACATTCTCATTTTCCAATCTCTGCGTCGCCGCGTCCCACTTTACAAATGTTTGGTTTTCTATCAACTCTTTTCGAAGAAGTTTTTTTATAGACAGGGATTAGTTATGGTACACGACAGTATCTTACATTCTAAAAAATTTTTAATTATAAAATTTAAAATAATTTTATAAAATTTTAAAAAAATTAAAATATTTAAAATAAATAATAAATAATAATTAAAATTTAAAATATATTAAAAATTTTAAAATATAAAATAAATAATATTTAAAATATTAATAAATAATTTAAAATAATTTTTAAATAATTTAAAAATATAAATACACCGAAAACCCAATGCATCATAAGTAAAACCTTATAAATAATGTCATGTCATCCTTCATTAATACCCTTTATTAAATATTTCAAATATTTTTATTTATTGTTAGTGTTAAATAAGATCTTCCTTGTATTGTATAAAATCATTATTGTTTTTAATCTTTTTAAATTTATTTGAGTATGTTAGATTATTTATTAAGAAAAAGATTAATGGCCACTTTGATTTACTATTTAGAATGATTTTTCAAAAATTAAGATAAAATTTAAAAATTCAAGTTGTATTCTTGATAATAAAATTATTTTGATGTAATATTCAAAAATTAATCTCAATTTAAATATTTGAGAATATATGCTTAATATAATATTTTAAAATATATGTTTTATTGATTATTTGATGAATCTACTTATATTTACAGTCAGTAAAATATAAAATATGAATTAAAAATTAATTTAAGAATTAAAAATTTTAATTTTATCTTTATTAATAATATTGAAGATAAAAATATAAAATTCTTTTGAATTTTTTTTTTTTTTTTTACTTTATTATGTTCAAATTTTGTGTTGGCTCATTTTAGGTGAAAAATGATTTAATTTGAGAAAAGTTCTTGAGCAAACAGACAACATTTGCCAAGCAAGTGCTAAGTAGGCCGCTCAAGCAGATATTACACCCAAGTCATTTGTTGACCTAAAGCCAACTCGGTTGTTGGAGTAGATGTTCGTAAATCAATTAAAAATTTCATCCAAAATCAAACTTTCTTTAGATGTTTTTATGACCAAACTTTATAAATACACATTTTTTTATAATCCCAAAAAAGTGGTCGAGGCTTATTATAACATATTCTTACCTAATTCTCAAGAAAAATCAATTGCATTCTTTGGTGAATGAGGTTTTTCATGCGTGTACCTCACTATCATTATCTTTGCACTAAATTCATTTAAAAAATGTCAGAGTTTCAATCATTATTTATGGCAAGAGTTTCGGTTGTATGAATTTATCATCCAAAGATTTATTTTTTTCTATAAATAAATTTTTATAAAATTTTTTTTCGATAATAAATTTTTTACTTTTTGCTTCATTTTGAGTTATTATTTTAAAATTTATTTATTACTTTTATTTCTCTTTCATTTAGACATTTTAACGTATTTTAAATTTTTTACTGTGTTAAATATCTTTCGTCTCTTTCAAATTTTATAAGATTTAAATTTAAAACTCTAATACTTATTGAAAAATCTTAGATTTCTTTTACTCTTTAAAAGTTTTATTTATTTTTTAATAAAAATTCTTCTAAATTATTTATATAACTCTTAATAAAATTTTTCTTTTTTTAATAAATTATAATAACTAACTATGATAAATAATTTTGATGGAAGAATTTTGAGTTTATCGAAAGTGTTGAGATAGAAAAGAGAGAGACAGGGTTAATGATTAAGGAAAAAGAAAAATAAAGAAAATTAATAAAAAAAAAATGTGTTCATTGATAGAATCTAAGTATAATTAAAGTGAAAATTTTGAAAATGGTAATTTACTTTTTTCCAACTATACATTAAATTTTGAATTATATTAAAAATAAAGTTTATAAAAGTGATTTTTTTAATATTAATATTTAAAAATTAATAATAAAGCTGTCAAATGGTGTGTCATTTTTTTTGGTATTTTTTGCATTTTATATTTTAAAAATTTTAAAATAATAAATGGAACGGACCCTTGATTTGTGTTTCATGCACATAATACTAGCTTCTTATATATCAAAAGAAAAAATAGTAAATTACAAATTAAAATTCTCACAATCTCGCTCGTTTATCACATTGTATTATCTTTGGCTTTAAGAATTGGCATTGTTCTTTGAAATTATTCTTAGGGAGGTGTCAAGGCAATCAAAGTAAAACCCTTTATCAAATATCTTAAATTAGTGGATTGTCTAACATATATAAGATGTAATATTACATTTAATTTTTTAAATTATTTGTTAATCATTTTAAATTTTTTATTTATTTTTAAAATATTTTTATTATATATTTTAATTTTTTTATATTTAAATTATTTTTATAAATTATTTTAAATTTTACATTAATTATTTTAAATAAAACCACTGTTTTCTAATTTTTCCAATATATATTGATCATGAAATATGAATAGCATAACCAATGAGGCTTCTGAAGTTAGTGGGTGTGCACAAACTTAACTAGTGCCTAAACAAATAACAATTAAACACAGTGAAGAAGAGATAAGAAATGAGAATTGAGAAACAATACTAGTTTAACTAACTTTATTGGCAGCAAATAATATTGGATATACCTGAGAAGAAATAGTGTATTGAGGATCGGCACTCTTTGCTTTAACCAACTTCGCTGAATTATTATATGGGATATATTTTGAGATCAAGAGTGTGCCCTACTTGACCCTTCCGCTGCCTCAAAGGATCACATTGTTTGTACAATTAAGACCAGAAATTTAGCGAGCTAGTGGAAATCTAGATGAACCCCACTTTATCATTCACTATTTTCAATATCTTCTTTATCTAATAGCTTTATTAGTTGTAATATTTGTTAATTTCTTCATATTGTAAGGACAATTTTGCGTCACTTCCCATTTTCCAGAAACGAAAACATAAAGCAAAGCCCAAGAGGAAAAAAATTTAAAAAAAAAAAAGGAAGAGAGAAAGCTTAATGTCTGGTTAATGACTTGGCTCATCAGCCATGGCTAAAGAGTCAATCGCAAGTGGAAAAGAATCCTGAATATACAACTAAACGGATTCTAAATTGGTATTAAATTATGCATTCAGGATAAAGATCTAACCCAAGAGGGTCTGCTCGATTCAATCTAATGACCATTTTCAGTGAGCAACCGAATCCCCAGATTTAATTTAGGATCCGGTTTTGGCAGATATTTAAAATAAATAAATGAGGATCGTCGTAGGGCAGTAGTAGTGTGGATCACTTGCATTATGTCTAAGAAAGTTGCAGATTTACTCATAAGGCCGTTGGCAGGCAGTGTATGTTATTGCAATCCAGACTTGCTTCATATAATAATCTAATTTTACTAAAACCCTAGTGTTTTCATGAGCTTGAACTACTGAGGCAATATTGGCTTTTTACAACAACGAATCCAGAAAAACTTCTTTTGAGGGCAGTTAACAGAGAGTAAAAATGGATCTCATGCCGTAAAATTTAACACAGTTAAAAAAATTAATCTCGAAGGTATTTAGAAAGAGAGAACTTGTCTTCTTTATCACAAACCCTCTTTCGAACATTATATTTGAGTATGTGACTGGCTAGCAAAAACAACAATACGAGTTCTCTTTCTATGATGTTTTCGTCGATCACTTACTTCTGCTCTCAATTCGAGTGGAGCTCTAAGTTTTTTTATTTTTTATTTTTTTATACATGTTGGACTAATTATGAAGTTGGACTCCTTTAAGACGTGGGAATGCATTCATAATCTTAATTCATTTTCATTACCCTGTTATTGAGATTAAACTCAAATGAATATCGTATTATGTTATAGTTCTGTGGTAATGGTTATTTGATTGGTTCTCATGTAAAGAGCACACTAATCGAGTTTTATTGGTACCATTTTACTTTTGGGATAGATACTGAAAATGGACCCTGATACAATGAAAGGTGGAGACCCCAAAAATGATGTGTGGTCTTGTAAGGGCATCTGCTGCATTTTACTTTCCACTACTTACACATCAACGAAATTATGATTGGTTTTAACGGTAACATTTCTAATGGTTGGAAGAATGGGACAACAACAAAAAACTAAATGGGATCCTTGTCCAAATTTCTTGGCATTAAGTGAATTTAAACTAATATTATTACAACTTAATGGCATGAACTACGACAAAACCCTAGCCTGCTGATAACACTATCGTTTTCTCAATCTGTACACAGTCTTTCCGGAAAGTTCTATATGTTTGACAACACTTTTTAATACGATCAAATTGCCAGCGCTTCACCACTATAGTTTATCACTTAGGTCGGCGACAACTATCTTATTGTAAGGAGTCATAAAGTATTAAAACAAGGCTATCTTAAGAAATCAAGTAATTAGTTAGCAATTAACATGACAATCCCATCCCCTACATATTTAAATTTAAATCTGTCTACATAGAAAGAGTACATTTTTGCTGCTATCTTTTTACTAAATTTAACATATTGTGGGTGGTTGTGCGATTTGGTTTTGCCAAACTGGACATTGAAAATGAAGTTGACTGCTGCATAAAGCCATAGAGTTCGATCGGCTCAAAAATGAGCTGATGAGGAAGCAACCATAGTTGACTGGATCGACTAGTTCACTAAAGCAATTAATTATAAAAATGTATTCCTAATTTCACCACCCAAATTAAAACAAAATAATACCATCATCGTCATCACCACTTCTAAGTGCATCACCAACCATTAACCACACATGGGGCCCAACCGTGCCTGCTTCCTGCGTGTGGCTCCAAATTAGCCTTGGAAATTTCCAACCCTTACAAAATCCCCCCAGCTATCACTTCCCTCTCAGACATCACTCTCTTTTCCAATTTTTCAGTTTCTTTCTCATACTCATAACCCTAAACTATTCTGTTCTGTACCTACCAAAAGTTTCTACTTCATTTCCTGATGACAATGCCAACCATTAAGAACCACCACTACAATCGAGCTCGGGTTGTGTGGCTCTCCTGTCTCGCCTCCAGCTACCGAACCGCCCTCGCATGCACGATAGTCGGCTTGATCACCCTGTACGGACCAGCCTCTATCCTCCGCCAAGTAGCCTTTCCTGCATTTTCCTATGTGACAGTAATTACCATTGTTACGGATGCGACGTTGGGTGATACGTTGCATGGTTGCTGGCTGGCCTTATGCGCGACTATTCAGAGCATAGGACCTGCCATTTTGAGTCTATGGCTGATCGGTCCAGCCCGGTTCAATAGCACCACTACAGCTCTTGCCGTGGCTATTGCTGCATACGTAGTGGCGCTGCCTAATGAGAAAACTCACTTGAAAGCAAAGCGTATAGCATTGGGACAGATTGTTATAACGTATGTTATAGGTTCTGTTAATGGTGAACACACTGAGGCCCTTATGCATCCAGTGCATGTAGCAGCTAGCACGGGCGTTGGAGTCTTGGCTTGCGTTCTTGCCTTGTTGTTACCCTACCCAAGGCTTGCTTGTTGCGAGGTAATTGATAACATGATATGCGTGACTCGTATTTATTGAGTAGAAAACAGTCCAATTGGATACGGTACATTAATTCTGTTATCATGGAACGAAACCAAACGTGGCCTCGAATGTGTGGGGGAAAATACACGGTGCTTGCACCATCTTAATTTTCAACGAATAGATAAGTTAGTGGGGAGCTCCATCTCTCTTTTGTGGTGGGTGCCAGAATGTTCCAGGAGTTGGAAATCCGTACAGCCCAGCCAATTAAATGTTTGGGGTCATTGCTGATGTAATTAAATCCAATAACTAATTGGTAGCTTAGTGGCCTTTTCGACACTGTGTTTGTTCACACCATCATGTTAATCAGTACAAAATACGCATTATTAGAGTTAGAATGCAATGCAAAGTTATTTGCAGGTTTTGATATATATATATATATATATATATATATATATTGTTTTTCAGGTTAAACAGGACTGCAAACAACTTGCTGAGAATTCTTCGGAGAGGCTGACGCTCTATGTGAAGGCATTATGTGCAGAAGACAAAACATCAGCACTTGCATCCATTTCTCAAGCAAAGTTGTTGACCATTGGTGGAACCAAACTAATCCAAAATATTAAAAAATACCAAGTAACCATGCATCTTTTAACCTTAATTATTCTTGTACTAGATTTTTCATGAATATGCATATATGTATGTATGTATCTAACATACATGGATAATTTAAACTCTCATCTTTCAATTTATCTTTTGGCTGGCACAGGAAAGCATGAAATGGGAGAGAATTCCTTTCAAAATTTTGAGACCCTATTACATGAACCCAGGGGATATATTGCAAGATCTACAGCTACCCTTAAAAGGGATGGAAATGGCTGTAACAAGTATCCCTTCTTTTCCTGTGCAAATACTAGATAGAGAGCTCAAGAAAAATCTACTGATGCTGGAAGAACGCATTTCTCTAACCATAAAAAATGCGAAAAGTAGTTTGCCCTGTGATTTCCTGCCCATTCCTGAATCAAATGAAGAAAATATAATGAAGTTGCTCCAAACACTGGAAAATATCCCGAAAACCAACCAAGATTTACCCTCTTTCTTCTTCTTATTTTGCATGAAACTGCTTCACAGCAATTCGTTGCCAAAACCAACTTGTTCCCGACGAAATGATCCGGTTAATAAAATTGAACCATCAACCAGTTCCAGCAAACCAAATGGATTCTCTTTCAAAGATGCTTGGAGCAGTTGGTGCATTATACTTAAAAGCAAGAGGTTTATGCCAGCATTCAAATGCTCACTTTCCTTGGGCCTAGCTGTGCTTTTTGGGATGCTTTATAGCAAGCCTAATGGGATTTGGTCAGGACTCCCAGTAGCCATCAGCTTTGCCATAGCAAGAGAGCCAACATTCCAAGTTGCCAATGTTAAAGCACAAGGGACAGTTATAGGAACCGTCTACGGTGTACTGGGTTGCTTTCTCTTTCAAAGGTTCTTGGTTGTAAGGTTCCTATCTCTTATTCCTTGGTTCATTTTGACCAGTTTTCTAAGGCATAGCCGCATGTACGGCCAGGCTGGAGGTATTTCTGCTGTCATTGGAGCTGTATTGATATTAGGAAGAAACGATTTTGGTCCCCCGAGAGCCTTCGCCATAGCAAGAATTGTTGAAACCTTCATTGGATTATCCTGTTCAGTAATGGCAGATCTTCTCTTCCTACCCACCAGGGCTTCTACTCTAGCTAAAGTTCAACTCTCTAAAAGTCTTGAGACGTTGCACGATTGCATTGGCTCAATGAGTCTTCAATCCAACCAAGCCAACTTGCTAGATAACCAGAAAAGATTAAATATGAACGTCAATGAGCTAGGAAAATCCATTTGTGAAGCTGAGGTGGAGCCCAACTTCTGGTTTTTGCCTTTTAATAGTGCTTGCTATAATAAGCTCTTGGGTTCTTTGACGAAGATGGTGGATCTCTTGCATTTTTCTAGTAAGTCAGTGGGCTTCCTCAAGCAAGAATCACAAACAGTTGAGGCTTCTTGGCGACAGGGAGTTCATAAGCTCGACAGTGACCTGGAACTTCTCAAGGAAAAAGTTGGCTCCTCTATTAAATGTTTTCAGGAGGTCACTATGATCAAATCACTCTCAAGACTTGAAAAGGAGCTTAAGAAGAAGAACATCTCTTATGATCTTGAAATGGGAAAATCTCCAAACCAGAAAACAGTTTCTGATTTAGATGATGCAATGGGGAGAATTATAAGTTCATATCTACAACATGCAAAAGAACTTGTTGACAAAATCCATGCTGCTGAAGGTGATCAGAAGGAGCTCAAGGTACAAGTTGTTTTAGGTTTAAGCGCCCTAGGGCATTGCTTGCAAAGTTTGATAAGGGAAACAAGACAAATTGATGAGGCAATCAAGGAACTCATTCAGTGGGAAAATCCTTCAAGCAACGTAAATTTGTTTGAAATCTCATGTAAAATACAAGCTTTGTACAACAAAATTTAAGTTATCAAGAAATGCATCACATGATTATTATTAGGATCAGTATCTACTTTTGTTTTATTTTTTATTATCCTTAATTTTTAAACAAAAATTAACAGGTGATATAATTAATAATAAATAATTTAAATTATATTTTAATAAAATTTATAAATTAATTTTATATTTTATAATATAAATTAAAAATATTAAATTCTAATTTAAACTATTTATTATTAATTAATCACATATTAACATCTACTTTAGTCAATAATAAAAAAGATGTTAAGGGTTGCATTTATTTACATTATTGACATTCTTTAAAAAACTGTATTGCTAGTCTTATAGCAATATGCTATGTTAATTATTATCAGTTATTATTTATCATACACTTATTATTCATTTTGTATTTTTGTTATTTTTACAATGAAATAATTTTTAATTTTTCTAGTATTATTAGGAAATGTGATTATTCATGCTTATTTAGAAAACTTATTTTAGGATATTTTTGTAAATAAAAAAGAATTAAAAAGGTTTGAAAAAATAGAATTCTATTTAGAAAAGAATTCTTCTTATTTAAGAAGATAAATTTAATTTTTTGATTTAAGAAATAAAATTACACACAACTAGGGTTAGATTTTGTAATATATATATGGTTTTTTTTTTTTTTTTCTATAGAAGCCAAGAGAGAGAGCATTAAACACCAAATCAAAAGAGAGTTACTGCATATTTTTCTTATTTCTTTCTCTTGTGTTTTTCAAGTTATTTTATGTTATTCTTGTGAGTTAAAAAAAAATAATTTGGTGAATATTATGAGTTTGTAATATCTAATTTTATAAATTTGGAAAGAGTATTTTTAAGTATTGTCAAGACGAAGACCTGTACTTATTGAAGGATATTAAATGACGATTAATGAAAAAATTTTAGTAGATTAAGTCAATGGAAATTTGATGCATTAAGATGTGGGTATCTTGCTGAACAAAGTCATTTAAAAATGAATTTTTATTTTGTTTAAATTTATTAATACTTGTAATCATTATTTTTTTAGTGGATTATTTTTTTCTAAATGTGACTTCATTGATGTAGGATTACAAAATTCGGTTAAAATTTTGTGATTTTCTTTATTTTTCTTTAATATAATTACTTGACTTAATTAATTGATCAAAATTAATTAAATTTAGTAAAATTTAACATAAATAAATGTTTGAAAAGATGAAGAAAAAATCTTTATGTATATCCCATAACGGTTGTGAAGTGATAATTATAACATGTTTAACAAATATTGTGATTTGTATAATTTTTTTGGTACTTCTATTTCTTGAATCATTAGTTTTATATCCAAACTTATCAAGCAAAATTTGTGCAAGGTAATTGGGAGAATTTCATGTTAGTTCTTATTTTATTATGAAATCACATTTTGATTAACACATTTAAACAAAATATGTCATTTATTAAATCTTATAATATAACATTTTTACAGTTTCTCATTAAATGGATTTTTAGAAAGAAAATTAAGACTAAAATAAGGTAAAGATGAAATTCTAAAAGTGTTTTCATAAATCATTATTATTCTGCCTAAAACTCTTTAAATAAAATGATATTGTACATGCATTAATGGTAAAGTTACCTTTAAAAAGAAGTTTACCAATTATGTTGATATTAAAAATTGTAATTGAAATCACAACGTAGCATGCTATTTAAAGATTAGTCAACATATATTGAATTGCTTTATTAGCTTCTTTTTTTTTTTCAAATGTATTATCCAAAGTAAAAAAATTAAAAAAAATTGAAAGTTTAAATAAATAAATATTATTAATAACTTTTTGGTGTGAAAAACATTTCCAATGCTTATTATTATAAAATTAAAAAATAAAATGAAAGAAAAAAAAAGTAACGGGCTTACTCAACTCTTAATATTTGAGGATGTATAATTATAGATTTAATTATTTAATTAATCAATATGTCCACATGAACCAATTAAAAAAGTTTTCTAATTTTAAAAAATTGTTATAAACAAATATTAATACAATAATATTTTTTAAAAAACTTATCACATTCTTTATTCTTTTAATTGTTTATTTTCTATCATTATCATTCTTTCTCTTTCATGATTTATACTAAATCAATACTTTTGATAGGAACAAAGTTAAACAAACCAAGTTTTATCAAGAAAATCTTAGTCTTAGCTCTTTAATACTTGTTTCTTTGTCTTAATTTCTTTGATTGTACAAAATAATTCAGAATCTAATTTTTTTTAAATATTATGTTTTTATACCAAAAACTTATTTTGCATGTAATATTATGTTTACCTATGAATAATACTACATATCTCAAATTTTATTTTAAATTTTTATCCTAAATAACATGATAAGTGATGTGGCATTTATTAAGTGGAGAATATACTTTTACAAAATTTTAAATTATTTCTCACACCCTTAATCATGATAAATATGGCATAATTCAAGAGGAAAAATATGCACTAACATTTGGAACATGAAGTACTATTAATCTTTACTTTTTTTTAATAAAAAAAAATCTTGTATGTGAGAGAATATTTGTTAATATATTTTAGGTCTAATTTGCATTCTTTCTTAATATTTGTTAATCAATGTTAGGGACTTTAAATAGTTGAAAAAAAAAAATCAAATTATAGCTGGTGTGCAAAGTTTTTTAGTACAATTAACAAATATCATAACTTTAATTATTTTTTATTAAAATGAATTAGAGCTTGATTGATTTGCTATTGAAAATTATTTTTCAAACCAAGAAATTTCATGTACAAAAAAATATGTCACATCGTTGAGTTAGGGTATGCGATTTAAAATTTTTTACTAGAGATGTCTAGTTTTAAAAATTTTAAAAGAGTTTCCTTTACATTATAAGTACTCTAAAAAGTTAAATTTGTAAAATTTTAAATTCTTGTAACACTTTTAATATCTTTCGTAAAATTCAAACTAATACAACAAGAAGTTCATTAAAATTGAAGCCTTTGGCACCCATAATATCAAAACATAATAAATTATTCTTATTAAATATATATAATCTTTAGTATAATTACAATTAAATATTACCATATGCTAGGAATATCAAAATATTATATTCTAACATTTTCTATGTACAATATACACATCAAAATTTTCTTCTAAAATATATCTAGTTAGAGAGCAAGGTTGCGTCCATATCCTCTTAAACTCTAGCTACTTAAAATGAAAATTTGAAAAGTAGGTTGTGAGTTAAAATTCAGTAAAAAATTCAATATAAAAGAGATTTTCAAAAATTTTAATTATTAAATTTTCAATTATTTTTCTCATAAAGAAGCATAAACAATAATAATTATAACGAAACAACAATGCAATTTAGTTATTACTATATGCCATGCATAATTTTGGAACATTATTTTCAGATACTATCGTTTAAGATATGTATAACTTACGTACTTTTGGAGCTTTATATTTAAGGACTGTTGTTTATAATTTCAAATTTATGGGTTGTCATTATGAGATTAAAATTATGTCCATAATTACCGATGCTAAAAAAAAGTATTACACTATTCTATAATCTAGGCATATGTAGTAATAACAAAATAATTTATTTATATCTTTTCAACATCGTTTCATAAATACTGGAAGCATAATTAATCTTAATATCATGATTAAGTCTTTTAAAAAATTATACAAAACATAATAAAATAGTAACATATTGTTTGAATATTAATCACTAAAATTATATTTTTAAAATAAAATATTAATATTTCTAAAATGTAAGCATGCATTACTTTTCAATATTTATTTCAACATAAAAGATCTACATGCATTAAATAAATTTATTTTATATTTACAAAAATAAGGAAGTATAAGATTTTATTTTTTAGTTTTTAAAATAATAAAATACTCAACTATATATATATATATATATTACTTGGATCAAAATAAAATTAGTTCTACTGTGGCTTCTCCGACTTCTTTTTCTTTTCACTATCATTACCTAATATTATTTTATAAAATTAATGTATAATTACTAAAATAAATTTATAATTTATACCGCTTTTATTAAAATATAAATTAATCCTTAATTTAATACCAAATCCAAATTCGATATAAGAATTTTTAGAATTTTATACCTTTAAAAATATAAATTATTAATAATAAAAATTTATCAAAAAATTCTTAAAATATGAATAATTATAAAAATACTCCAAAATATTCTAACTATTTACAAATAAGTCTTCCTAATTTACAAAATAAAATAAAATTATGCAGATGTTGCATTTTCACTCTAACCGAAAATCTTAGTTATTTTTCTCAAATTTTTTGATAATTTTTAAAAGATTTTTTGACAAAATTATCAAATTCAATCCAAAAACCTATTGATTATAAATTCAAAAACTTACAATAATTGAATTTCTAACTTCTAACCTACCAAATAAAATTATAATATTTCATCTCATTTTATCACTTCTTTTCACTAAAATATAAATATTTTTCTTTTAAAAATAAAATTAAAAGAGAATTTTACCTTAAAATTTCTTCCTTCCTTTCCCTTTTTCTTTTTTTTTTTAAACTCCTTATCTCTCCTTTTTTTTTTTTTTTACTTCAATTTCAATTCTTCTTCTTCCTCTTTTCTTCTTTTTCTTTCTTCTTCTTTTTCTCCTCTCTTCCTGGTTCTTTTAGCTTTTTTTTCCTTATTTAAGGATTTGACAAGTTTAGACTTATCTATACATGCTTATAACTTAGATATGCATTGGCTAGAAATATATGGGCCAAAAGATAATGGGCTTAAATTTTAAGATCGAGCTCAAAGCAAAATAAAAATAGGCTTAGGTCATGGATATTACAAAATGCTTCACCAATTTTATCACTTTGATGTTTGCTGAGAAGTGACAATTGTATTATGTTTACAAAATATTGGGAATGGCTTATATACAATTCTGTAACATTGCATCCTTTAACGCACAACTCAAAATTGTAAGCAAACCAACACACGCACGCAATGAAATTATACAAAATAAATGGTTTGTTTTTTAAAATTCATGCGATAAACCCTAGTGTTATCATATGTATATAATTTAATATTATAAATATGTATATATATCTAATTAGATAATCCTTGTTAAACCACGAATACAAATCAGTTACCTCTGTGTCTCTATGATATCTACATGATCAAAAATTTAATTGGAGTACTAATTCCTATAATTTCAATACGTGATATTTTGTGCGTTTTTTTCTTTTCAAGAGTAAAGAAGCAAAAACAAACTCTAAACATTCTCTTAAAAATGCAATTATCACATATTTATATATTACTATTTTACATCTTTAATTTTGATTTAAATTATTTGATTGGGCTTCCTTATAAAGTTTAATTTATTTAGTAAAGTAGGTACTAATAAATTTAATTCAATCCTTATATAATGGGTTTAGTTAAAGTTAATGCTCAAATAACTCAAGAAATTCTAAACTTATTTAGGATTTTATATATATATATTTCCGATCTTAATGTATAACCTGATAGATTCTTGTAATATTAACAGTAATATTAAAATTTAATTTTAGTATTACAAGTAATGAGTAGTGTTTAGCAACACATCATGATTACCCAAATGATGAGAATGTCATTGGTTTAATATCACTTTATCCGTGATTAATATTATTATATAATTCAATCTCTTTATCCTAAATATCTTAATTGAATACGAGACATAGAATATGTTATCCTAGTATAATTTAATTTTATATTTATTTAATATTCTAAGAGACTTATTCTATCAAATGAAGTCAATATCATATATTGACTTATTTGAGTATGATCATATATTTATCAAAATCTCACTCAATTAAAAGATCTAAAATATCACTCCTATTATATAAGAGGGGTAAATTCTATTTTGAACACACACATCACTCTACATAAATTATGACATATTTGATTATTTTCTTTATAGTCAATCTTATTACAGCTGATATTTAAAAATATCAAAATATGTCATTCTCTATGTTGGAAACTATGGTGATATTAAGTTCAAGGATCACATATATTATTATCATTATGAGAATTACTTATGATATTCATATAATAATCCATATAGTATTTTCATGATAAGTCAGTCTAGTATATTAGTTAACTAACGTATATTCACATATTGACTTGATATCTCATATCATAATACACACATGTTATTATCAGTCACTATATATACTATTCTCCACACATTATTATTACTTTTTTCACAATAATATTTGACTAGGGACATTTAAAAATAGTATTCAACTAATTGAACTTATAATTCTAAGAATATTATTATATTTATTAAATACACATATATGTAATAATAAAATAATATATATAAATCAAAATGTCATGATACAAATATATTAAATATCTAAAATATTATTAGATTTAGAGTGTGTACCAACAAAAACAGTAATACAAAAATTAAAATAATTCACACAAAATTTGATATAGATTACAAAAATAACTTGAAATATTAAACGAAAAGTTTAAAATGAATAACAAAAAACTTGAAATGTTTAACTAAAAATATTTAAAATATAAATATAAAATTAAAACAATCAATATAAAATTTAAAAATTAATCGTGATGTTACAATTACAATCAATGTACCATACACAATCCTATATTGGAATTTGTATAATTTTATGGCACATGGTCATATTGTTCCATTCTTTTTCCTAATGTTTGAGTAAATTTTATTTTAGTCTTTTGACCAAAGTTTTGTGCTATTTGAATATAATCTACTGTTGTTTTATTAAAAATAACTCCATTATTTTGTAAATTAAAAAGTTTGAAGTTTGATAATACTAATCGTAGATTGAATTTCACATTACAACCATAACTTGAGACTTAACACCGTGCCGTTTTAATCAATATAATTTAGACCAAATATGTCATTTAGTAAATTTTTATAACATAACATTTTTACTTTTTTCTCATTAAATGAATTTAAAAAAAAAAAACAAAATCAAGACTATATATAGTAAGATAAAGATGAAATGTTAAGAATTTTTCCATAGATAATTATTTTTGCTTTGATGTTCACAAATGAATATCTATGGGAGATATATATATATATATATATATATATATATATATATAGATATATAGATAGATAGATAGATAGATCTATAGATAGATAGAGAGATTTCATCTCTCTACAATCATGATATTATATATTTCTTCTTCTTCTTCTTCTTTTTATTGTTGTTGTTGTTGTTGTTGTTGTCATTATTATTATTATATATAGTGTTATTGTAAAATTTGTTGTGAAGTTTGAATGGTAAAATGAAAAAGTATATACTATTTTATCCGATTTTGTTGTTATTTAGTAAGCTTAAATAAGTAGAGGTCATACAAATTTATTTCCAAAGAGACAAATGTATGGAAGGAATGTAGTACGCTGAAGTTGAAAGAGATGCGTGTAATCCAAGTTCAAAAATTGGCAGCCAGTTTGACGGAAAAATATAGTTGTATTGACGCTAGCAAAAAGCATTTCATTATCTCCTACTGATCAAGGATTATTCATAAATAAAGAGAGTGTCTTCAATAAAATAATTTTATCCATGTAAACATTAGTGACACAATAGAATCATTCAATTAAAAAAAATAAAAATTTAATAAAAAATAAAAAATAAAAAATAAAAAAAAAATAAATTAAATAAAATAAAAAAAATTGCAAATTATTTTTTATTAATATATATATTTTTTAATTAAATTATCTCACCATATGGTTATTATCCTAACTAAAACTTTCCCTTGATAATATGATAGCTTGTAAGAACTTTGTAATGCGTGCATTAATGATAAAGTTGTGTTTGAAAAGAAGTTTACCAATTATGTTGACATTAAAAATTGTAATTGAAATCATAATGTAGCATGCTGTTTGAAGTTTAGTCAATGTTTTTTGAATTGCTGTATTAGCCTCTTTTTTTTTTTTTTTAAATGTATTATGCGAAGTTAAAAAAAGATTTGAAAATTTAAATAAATAAATATTATTAATAATTTTTTGGTGTTAAAAAATGTTTCTAATGCTTATTATAAAATTAAAAAACAAAAAAATTAAATAAAACAAAAGTAAAAATGAGTCTACTCAACTTTTATTCGAGGATATAATTATAAATTTGATTATTTAATTAATCAATATGTTCCCATGAACCAATAAAAAAAAAGGTTTTCCTAATTTAAAAAAGAAAAGTTATAAGCAAATAATTTAATATAATAATTTCTTTTTTAATTCTCACGTTCTTTATTTTTTAGATTATTTATTTCTTATTGTTATCATTCTTTTTCTTTCATGATTTGTGCTAAATCAATACTTTTAATAGGAATAAAGTTAAACAAACCAAGTTTTATCAAGAAAATCTTACTCTTAGCTCTTAAATACTTGTTTCTTTGTTCTAATTTATTTTATTATACAAAATTAAATCAAAATCTAAATTTTTTTATATGATCTTTTTATATTAATATCATATTTTGCATGTAATATTATGTTTACATAGTGAATGTCTCAAATTTTATTTTAAATTTTTATCTTAAATGACGTGATATTTATTAAGTAGAGAATATATTTTTTTACAATTTCTAAAATTATTTCTCACACCATCCATCATGATAAATACTGCATAATTCAAGAGAAAAAAAAATGCACTAACATTCGGGACATGTGCTATTAATCTTTAATTTTTTGTATATATAGAGTATATAAGATAATATTTGTTAATATATTTTAGGTTTAATTTATATTCTTTGTTAATATTTTTTAATCAATGTTGGGACTCCAAATAGTTGCAAATATATATATATATATATATATATATATATATATTTCCCAATTATAGCTACTATGTAAAGTTTTTGATTATAATTAACAAACATCATAGTTTTAATTATTTTCAACTAAAAGAAAATTAGAGCTCATTTGATTTGTGATTGAAAATTATTTTTAAGAAATTTGAGTTGTATTTCTAATTATTTTAATATCTGAAAATATGTTTTATACAGTGCTTGAAAAAATATTTTTAAAATTTTAAAAGTGTTAAAAAACATGTTTGATATAATATTTAAAAAATA
>CP135552.1:7323925-7431257 GCA_032402905.1 Khaya senegalensis | reverse complement strand
AAAAAATACTTAATTATATTAAAAATAAAATTAATTAATATTTATATATATAGTATTATAAATATTATAAGAATATATTATAATATATAAAAAATATTAATCGAATAACACAATTACAATTCACTTAATAGTTTATTAATTATATTAAGTTAAAATTTTCAATTTTTAACGTAATTATTAAAAAAATTGACTTTAAATTATTTTTTTTGGTATAATTTAAAAATAACATAATATAAAAAAATATAAGAATCCAAATTCCCTGCTCAGAAGCTTGCTACACAAGCTTGATACATTTTTCGAATGAGATACATACATACATACATACATACATACATGTTGCTGATGAAATGCGTCATTTCTCCTTTACAACAGAAAATCATGAAATGGGAAGTTCCGTTCAAATTTCTGAGATCACATAACATAAATCCAGGGAATAAATTTCAAGATCTAGAGATACCATTAAGAGGGATGGAGATGGCTGTAAACAGTGCACCTTCATTTCCTATGCGAATGCTAGATGCAGAGCTCAAAGAAGGTTTGGGTGGACTAGAAGAAGATCGTTTGCCTAAACATAAAAAGAATTAGAAGTTTTCTTCGTTCTGGTTCAATGACTGTTCCCGAGTCAAACGCAGAAAAATCAATGGAGACTATTCAAGCCGTCGCAACAATCAACCAATATTTACCCTTCTTTTTCTTCTTATTTAGCATGAAACTCATATTCGGTAATTCCTTACCAAAGTCAACTCCTTCGACACAGGACAATTTGATCAAGGAAAATGAAGGATCAACCAACTCCTGCAATCAAAATGAATTATCTTTCAAAGAGGCTTGGTACAGTTGGGCCATCAAAGTTAAAAGCAAGAAGCATATGCCTGCATTCAAATGCTCGCTTTCCTTGGGCCCAGCTGTGTGTTTTGGGTTGCTTTACAGCAAGCCTAACGGGATTTGGTCAGGACTGCCGGTAGCGCTGAGCCTTGCATCCGCAAGAGAGCCAACATTCAAAGTTGCCGATGTTAAAGCACAAGGGATAGTGCTAGGAACCGTCTATGCAGTATTGGGTTGCTTTCTCTTTGAAAAGTTCTTAGCCATAACGTTCCTACCTCTTCTTCCCTGGCCCATTTTTACCAGTTTTCTAAGGCGTAGCCGCATGTATGGCCAGGCTGGAGGAATTTCTTCAATCATTGGGGCTGCACAAGTATTGGAAAGGAAAAATTTCGATCCACCTAAAGAATTTGCTCTCGCAAGAATCGTTGAACCTTCATTGGATTATCTTGTTCAGTCGCGGTAGATCTTCTTTTTAAACCCCCTAGAGCTTCTACTCAAGCTAAAACTCAACTCTCTAAAAATATGGGAATTTTGGTAGATTGTATTAGCTCAGTGAGTCTTCAAGCAGGCGAAGCCAACTCGTTAAATAACCAAAAGAGATTAAAAATGCATGTCAATGAGCTAGGGAAATACATAGGTGAAGCTAAGGCGGAATTTCATGGTACTTGTTATCGTAAGCTCTTGGAGTCTTTGACAAAGAGGTAGATCTCTTGCTTTTTTGTGTTTATTCAGCGGGGTTTCTTGAACAAGAATCACAAAAATTTGAGGCTTCTTGGAAGGAGGATGTACGTAAGCTCGATGGTGACATTAAACTTCTAAAGGATATGTTTTGCTCCTCTACAAAATGTTTTAAGGATGTCACTACTAGAAAATCGATAGCCATAAAAGGAGATTGAGAAGAAAAATATCTGTCATGATATTGAATTAGGAAATTTAATAGACCCAAATAAGCCTTGCGATTCAAATGAAAATGACATTGAGATGAGGAACACTGTAAGTTCATATCTCCAACATTCACAAGAACTTGTTGATAAAATTCAAGATGTAGAAGGTGACAGAGGAAATCAATAGCCAGGTTGTTCTAATTTTAAGCGCATTAGGTTATTGTATTCAGACTTTGGTAAAAGAAACTAGACAAATGGAAGAGGAGATCAAGGAACTCCTTCAGTGGGAGAATCCTTCAGGCTATATAAATTTGCTTGAAATCTCATATAAAAGAAATGCTTCGTACAAGTAGTAAAGTTTTGCCTACATATGTTCTTAGGATATATGACTTCTTTTTAGGTTTTCTAACAAATTTTTATTAATAGTTTTCTAGTTGCTGCTAAAATTTTTATTTTAGCGATTTTGTTTAAAAAAAATAAAATAAAATAATAAGTTACAATTTATTATATATAAAGAGTTTGAATTCACTTGTAAAATAAAATAAAAAGAGCGATATCTCAAATTAAATAATTTATTATAGGAGTCTAATCTCCTGAGAGAAACAATAAAATCTATTAAAATTAGAATGTAGTTGAATTTTGAGTGCGAGAGAAAAATAGTGATAATGTGATTGTAACTATTTTTACATAATAAATTATTCTTTAGTCATTCTTAGTGGTTGTGATTTTTTTTTTTATTTGGTATACATGTAAAACACTTTATGTTCTGTGCTTGGTATTCTTTTATATTTATTTTTGTTATATTTGATTGATATATTTATTTTAAGAGATTTAGAGTGACACTTAAAAACCTTAATAAGTGATATTAGAGCCCTGAGTTTTAGGGTAAAATAAATATGTCATTAAGTAGATATTAAAACCAAATCAAATTTGATGTAGAAAAAATAAATGAGAGAATCAATTTCGGCTTGTGCAAATATAAGTATATATTGATCCAATCTGGTTATATAAAATGATGAGAATTCTAAAAATATCAATATTGAAATCTCATAATTAGTCTTGAGACCTTAAAAATAAATTTTGAAACTTAAATACTTAAATTAGAATTCAAGTTTTAAGAAAATTAAAATTCATATTAAATAACATTCACTCAATAATTAAAGAAATCAATAATTAATAATAAAAATCTTAATCTAATTATTCACCAATCATAAACTAAGAGTATAAAATATATATATATATATATATTTGAATACTACAAAAGAAATCTTTTAATAAATTTATTAAAAAACCAAAGAGAAGAGTAATTATCACAATTTTAATTGAGTAAAATTTAATCTCTCTTTACAATATTATTTTGAACTCTTTTATATAAGATTTTCAATTAAAATCCTAAAATAAGTAAAAATAAAAATTTTAATATAAAATAATTAGAAATAAAAAAATTCTAAAATAATAAAAAAATAAATATTTAAAATATATGCATATGTAATATTTCTAAACATATTAAAAAAAATATTAGAAAAATAATTTTATTTACATACTTATATTATATTGACAAATTTTTGATAATTTTTAAAATTTGATTTTACGTTTGATTCTATTTTTTATGTTAATTTTAAATTTTGTTATGCTTATATTTCTTTAATCAATCCAATAAGTATCCTTTTGATCTCTTTTGTTTTTACTCTTTAATTGATTTAATTGACATGTACAAATAATCCTTGTAAACTTTTTATTATTGATTCTCATCATAAGACATTTAAGAGCAGTCCAACTCTTAATCCTATCCGTAATTCTAGTAAATCTGATATGAGTAATGAAGATTGGGAAGAGTTTAATTTGAGAGCGGCTAGTGCAATAAACCTATACTTGAAAAAAATATTCTTGCAAATGTAGAAAAAATTCTTACAACAAAAGAATTTTAGGCAACATTAGAGAACTTGTATCTAATAAAAAGTATCTAAAATAAATTGTATCTGAAAAAGAAATTCCTCCGTAAACATCTAGGTGGAGATTATTATGATATATGACTTTTTTTAGATAAAAATTTATATTTTTAATAGCTTTCTTAATATATTTTTATTAATAATTTTCTAATTGCAATAAAATTCTTATTTTATAGAGTATATTTATAAAATAGAATAAAAATAAGTTTCTATTTATTAGATACAAAAAGTTTGAATTCACTTGTAAAATAGAATAATACAGAACAATCTATGAAATTAAATAATTTATTATATGAGTTTAATCTCTTGAGAAAAATGGTAAAATTTATTAAAATTGGGTGTAAGAAAAAATTAGTAATAATATAATTTTAATTATTTTTATATAATAAATTTTTCTTTCATTATTCTTAATAGTTGTGATTTTTCTCAAATATAGGAGTTTTTCACATAAACAATTTTATGTCCTATGATTAGTATTATTTTATATTTATTTTTATTTTATTTATGTTTTATTTTATTAATATATTTATTTTAGTGAATTTAAAATTAGAGTTCCAAGTTCTAAGATAAAACAAATATGCATCAAATAAATATTTAAACTAAACTAAATTTGATATTAGAAAATTTTATTGTTAGAAAAAATTTTAGATGGGATGATTTTACTTATGTTAATATAGGTGATATAGTAGAATTATTTATTAATGAAAAAAAATTTATTTATTAATAATAAATAAAAAAATTAAAAATAGATCTTATTTTTAATTAACTGTAACTATTCCACCTCACATTTTGTAAGACTTTCTCTTATTGTTACAAAACTCAAAATTAATAATAAGTATCATAGTTAATTACTCTTTTAGAATATGGTTTTTTAATTAAAATTTAGTAATAAGAAAATAATCTGTGGCTGCTGGGATTCGAGCCCAGGTCTCCACGGCCACAACGTGGAATTCTTACCACTAAACTACAGCCACTTTTCTTACGAATTTGTCTAAATTATGCTATTTCTTTAATTATTTCTAATGGTTGCTGTTCGTCGTCGCCAACATTTTAAGCTATCTATCAGCCAGCACCAGCCGCTACCCAATGCAGGCTTCAATGTCAAATATTTGTCTCGATTTTTCTTTGTAATTTAATGTCACGTGTTATGCATGAAAATATATCTAACATCAGTTTAGAAATAACGAGAAGAGCTCCTGCATGATGACACGATATCCGCCTTTTGTTTTGTCTTCAAATTGTAATTTAATTACTACTGTCAATAGATTACAGGCATAAATTGGTGACATCATGGACTTCCCTTTTATCACACGTGGCATTAGACCAGAGTTGAAGGCAATTCGTGCGCGAAGCATCGAATTCTGTCTTTATCTCAAATTGTATATGAGCGAAGACAATTAAGTGTCCTGCTTCCACTGCACTTTGCCTTCCTTTTCACGCTGTACGTATCTGATTAGCAGGGTCCCTTCATTATCGTCTCTACCGATCAATTAAATACCTTAGGATCTCACTAATCCGAGAAAATCCCTATTCCAGGACTGACAGCGAGCAGCGAGGTACCGACTATTTCCCATTCGACGTCAATTTTCCTTCTGTTTTTTTTTTTTTTTTTTAATTTAGCGGTGGGTATCATGTCTGTTTATATTGTTGGTATCGAGGAGCCATCATCAAAGCTTTCAACTTTTCGTATCGTTGAAGGCTGCAAGTTTGTTAATTGATTTTTTGGTTTCCATTTTTTCTTTTTTAATTTGCCATTAGGTGTAAGAAATATCGATATTTAAGGACAGTTTTTGACACTATAAATTCGAGTTTCTGATCTTGAGCTTTTGTAGATCAAAAGAGCAACTGGGTTCGGGTTATTTTCCTCTGAAAGTCGCCTTCAGGTATCTATCATGTCTTCATCTGTACCTTTCTGAAGTTTATTTTTATTCATTTTGTGATATTTTAGAGAAACGTTTGAAAATTTGTTAGTTGATTGAAAAGTGAGATCTGAGCAATGGCTATGAGTTCATCAAATGGAGACAGCAAAACAACAACTAAGCCACCACCGTTGCCGTCGCCATTGCGATTTTCCAAGTTTTTTCAGGTGGGTAAAGCTTGCATCTTCTATATTTATTTTAGTTAAATTTAGCAATGATTATGATCATATTATATTATCTTCTGCCGTTGTTTTACATGGGATTTGATGTGTATACCACTGCACAGAAGCCACTCTTTGTGAGTAACTGTTGATTACATTTGTCTTTTTTCTTCTTAGTTGGGAGAATTTGGCTGATCCCTGATAAATAGCTATTGATTTACTGTATTGGATGTTGGCTGCAAGGAGTCTCATTGTTAATGAATTAATGGATCTCGATGGGTCTTAGCTTAATAAATGTTCTATGGTTTACTTAATTAGGATTATAGATCTATTATGGTGGGAGTTTTATGTAATTGTGTGGTTCAGCACTATTGTTTCACCTATTGTATTGCAAAAAGTTGAGAATATGTAATGTGATAAAATGGAGAGTATGTATTAGTGCTTTTTGCTTCATGGATCTGGCATTACGCTGCACAAATCCTATTATTGATCTTTAGTTCTTGTGTTGTTCCTGAAAAGGAGCGGATGCTTAAGACTTGCTTGGTAGGTCTTTCGTGAAAAATCATTTTCCACCAATTTCTTCAATTGTTCCACTGTTATTTTGATCTGAATGTATTAAAATAAATAGCCCCAGATCAATAAATAAAATTTTACATTATCTTACCTAGAGAAGGTACAAGAAGATGAATCCCACTATCATATACACCACCATGCAGGTATTTCAGTTTACTGAAGTTAATAATGTTGTAAAGGGGACTCCAAGGATGGAATTCTTTATTCTGGTTAAGTTTTCCTCTTTAGATCTCTGAGACTATAAGATATTCTGTCCACATTATTACTATGTTGATGAAGTTTTATGAGGATACTATTTGTCTCATTTTATTGCTGCGAATAGTATGGTGCTTGTATGTTTACACATGTATATGTTTGTTACATGTTTTAAACAAAAAAAAAAACCTTGCTCATTTTGCTTTCAAATAAATTTTATTCTGTTTTGGGGAATTAGATGTGATTGTCTTTCATATTTTACTGGTGTTCTCTTCAATCATATTTTTCTCTGGTGATGGCAGTCGAATATGAGAATTTTAGTTACTGGAGGAGCTGGATTCATTGGTTCCCACCTGGTTGACAGATTGATGGAAAATGAGAAAAATGAGGTCAGTGTGTATTTTGTTAAGACTTTTTTTTTTTTTCCCTTTTTGGATGATGATTTTGAAATTTTAAGCAATTAGGATTCTTTTGTTTATAACTGACACTCTGTAAATAGATAACAGATACTTTATACAGTTGGACCAATTAAGATGTCACTGCTTCCTTCATCTCTTACATTGAAATAGCAAGAGCTTATGTTTGATGGTATTTGATGTGTCTAATGTTTTCTTACTTAGGTGATTGTTGCTGATAATTACTTCACTGGCTCGAAGGACAATCTTAGAAGGTGGATAGGTCACCCAAGATTTGAGCTTATTCGTCATGGTATGCCGCCATCTTGCCTATAACCATTGTACAGAGTCTTTAGTTCTTGCATGAACTGGCCCTGATGTCATAATTTTCCTTGGCAATAAGATTCAATAGAGCTTTACATATATAGTTTTAAATAATCATCCACTCAGCTAGGAAAAATATGCCAGATTGTGTGGTTAATTGATGACGTAAACAAGCAAAAAAAATGTAAAAAAAATTTACATTTAGATTATTATAAAACATATTTCAATATCATCTGTTTGAATACTAACCTGGACCCCAATTCTAACAAAGTAATTTGTTGTTATCAGATGATTCTTGAATATCACTGTCATCATTGCATTTGCTACTGATTTTATTTCTTTATCATCATGTTAATCATTCAGATGGCTTCAATATGTTTTGTATCTTTGTTTCTTCATAGATGTGACAGAGCCATTGTTGATTGAGGTTGATCAGATTTACCACCTTGCATGCCCTGCTTCTCCAATTTTCTACAAGTACAATCCTGTAAAGGTGCGTTGTGCAGATCTATTTTATTTATTCACCATTATTTGTGTGAACAGGCTGTTAGCATGCTTGCCATCTTTCTTCTTCCTTGTTAATACTCAGCCACACTGCTTTCATATGTTTGTCTTTTGTTTTATGCTATTTGCATATCAAGGAAGTCTCATACGACACTATCATGATCAGTGAACACATTAAATTTTTTCTTGCACCACTCCACATTTCCGCCTTTCTATTCTGTGTCAGACAGCCATCTTCCTATCTGAAACCTCTCCTATCTTGTTTTGGGTGGGTTTAATCCTAGACCATTATTGCAAATGCTAGAAACTTTACAAATGCAACAAATATCTCCTTTGCTCTCCGTCTTTTCATTTCAAAAAATCTTGGCTGTTACCAATTGGATATCACAATTTCAATAAGCTTGACATCCAAAATCTCATTATAGTAATACAATACCGTGAACAAGAAATGAGAACCAAGTCTTTGATTAGAAAATCCTTATATCAGCAGTTATCATGTGGAATCATTTACCTGTTCATGTGTCATTTTCTCTGAAAATTTGTAGTTTCAACCACATCAATGGAATGTATGACCATTGTTTCTACCGCATCGGCATCGCAAATAAAGTGCATAGAAACAGCTGCAATTAGATTTATTTATTAAATGCTATTTTTCATTTAAAAATTTATATTATGTTTTACGTAATGAACCTGGAGACATTACCTCACTGCTAAAAATATGCTATTTCAACAGACAATAAAGACAAATGTTATTGGCACGCTGAACATGCTAGGACTTGCTAAGCGAGTTGGAGCAAGGTTAGGAGATTTCACTTCATAAGTATATGATTTTATCACTGCCTCCAACTTGTTTTAATCAATCATCATATCATTCAATAGGATTCTGCTTACATCAACTTCAGAGGTGTATGGGGATCCCCTTATTCACCCTCAACCTGAGAGCTATTGGGGTAATGTTAACCCAATTGGTAAGTTCTATCAATTGAAAAATGTCTTGTTTTCTTTTTTGTTGACCAAACTTGATAAGCACTTTTTGTTGTATTTGGTTTATATATTCACATGGAAGCTTTAGAAAGGAATTATATACAAACACCATCACTGATCCTTTTCCCTAATACATGGATCATGGTATATGATAGTGTATATATTTAAAGATTTAAGAACGCCTTGTGGAGATAGGCACTAACCTCCTCTATAAATAGGGGTTCGGAGCTGCTATGATGAGGGAAAGCGTGTGGCTGAGACTTTGATGTTTGATTATCATAGACAGCACGGAATTGGTAATTGATTGCTTTCCTACTCTGAAAATTTTTTTTCTATATTATTAACTTTTCTGATATTGATAATTTCTTCCATTTTCTTGATAGAAATACGCATTGCTAGAATCTTTAACACTTATGGGCCACGCATGAACATCGATGATGGGCGTGTTGTCAGCAATTTCATTGCTCAGGCACTACGGTAAGTGCTTGTTCTGTTCCATGACTGACACAATCTTAGCATATTACCATTGTTATTATGCATTTTTAAGTTGCAAGGTGACAATTATATTCGCACTAATTGTGTGCTATCCCGCTCTAAGGGGAAGAAAGTGACATTTGTGTCATGCAACATGATGCAGTTGTATGCCATCTTCCACAATTGTTCAGTCTTTTGACTTTGTCTTAGTAGATTAGCTAGAAACTTCATCTTTCTTCTCTCTCTCTCTCTCTCTCTCGCTCTTCTCCCCTCAAGAAAAACTATTGATGCTATGGTTGTCAATCTCCACTTCTATGTGACCTTTGCAGGGGTGAAGCATTGACTGTTCAAAAGCCTGGAACACAGACCCGCAGTTTCTGTTATGTATCTGATATGGTATGAAAGTATATATAATTCCATTTCCAACTGATTTTTTGTACTGAGGGTTTGAGAATAATAAGTTGTCTATGATATTTTAGGTGGCCGGCCTCATTCGCCTCATGGAAGGAGAGAACACGGGGCCAATCAACATTGGAAACCCAGGTTATCCTGCAAACTATGATAAGCATATTCAAAAAAGATTTGGGTGCTTGAATAAGTTATTTGTTCCTTGCATTATCATTATTACAAGTCACTTACTGACTTGGGTCTTTTAATGCATGCTTGCAGGTGAATTTACAATGATTGAACTTGCTGAGACAGTAAAGGAGGTTAGTTTTATTGTTGATGTTATTTTATTTATTCGAAGTTTCTTACTAGTTGATGTCAGTATACCAAAATTTCCTCCCTTGACTTTGTAGCTTATCAATCCTGAGGTGGAAATAAAGATGGTTGAGAACACTCCTGATGATCCGCGACAGAGGAAACCTGACATTACGAAGGCAAAGGAAATGCTCGGATGGGAGCCTAAGGTCAAGTTGCGGGACGGGCTTCCTCTCATGGAAGAGGATTTCCGAGTGAGACTTGGAGTTCCCAAAAAAAATGAATTGAAATTGCAAGAATTATAGATACAGGGTTGAAAATTTGAGTCTCAGATTGGAATGGAGTATTTTCAGAAACACAAATCCTGATTTTGGGTTTCTGGTTTCCCCAGCATCCTTTTGATTTCATCGGATATGTCATGGGAAATAAGTGGTGACAGAGTGTTGCTTTTCTTTTCTTTTCTTCTTATAACATTATGGATTCAGTATAACTTTGCCTTTTCACCACTGTTCTGTTTTATGGTTAGCATAAGCTTAAAGCTTTGCTTCTCCGTCGAGTCAATACTGTTGTGTCCCAATTTTTGTTTCATAGTGCGATCAATAAAAATTTTGGCACTCAATTCTTACTCTTCTGTACGTGTAATTAATACATCATGAAATCTCTCTCCTCTCTGTTATTATAAATCACAATAAAAGAAACCTCCTCTTGCATGGCAAAAATCCAAAGTTGACTACTCCAATGGCTTTCAGAGGTCACCATCAGATCACAAGAAGCACAAAAGCAAGATTGGTTTGTGCGTCAACAGCATCAGAAAAACTTGCATCCTACAGATGTTGAATGTCATCTAATATGCAGAGCATGGTAATGTTGGGAGTACCTCGTATGATATTTGTTCGAGCATTTATATATTTTAGACCGTAAAACACTCCAATGTTTATTCTAATTAGTATATAATTACATGCTAATTAAAAATTATTTTTAATACTAATTAAATTTGTCAAACATCGTTAAAACATTCACTTTTTAAGTGACAAATTAAATAATAATAATAACAACTCGCATGGCACGTGCTACCGCTACGCAGTTAATCAATAGTCAAAAATGGCAAAAATTTGACCTCCAATTGCCTCTTTATCAGAACCCCGCCAAAAGATATCCTTACAAGTCGAGAACAAGTTATCTACGGCTCACATCCCATCTCACAGTTTCACATCCAACGACCAGTATTTCACGAGTCTAAAACTTCCAATTCCAAACACCGAGAAAGCACAACACGTGTTAAGCTGCATTTAATTGGCGCAAGTTTACCTGGATCGTTATGTTTAACCGTCGATAAGTAGCAATCCAACGACCACAACGTAATCCCGCTTCATCCAACCTAAAAAGCACAAATTGTTTCACAAACTCACACAAAAATTTCAAATACGAAATTTGACGCGGATCGAGCCTATCTACCGTCGATTAGAATTTGAATCCGACAGTCACTATGGATCCAAACTTCTTTTTAAATACCTATCACATCCAGGTGATTTTCTTGTCAGTTCACATCGTAACTAAAGACCCTCGCTTAACGAAAGCTATTTCGAAAGTAAAGAAGGCTCCAGTTATTTGCTAAAATGTCGGGTCGCGGAAAGGGAGGAAAGGGTTTGGGAAAGGGAGGAGCAAAGCGTCACCGTAAGGTGCTTCGCGATAACATTCAAGGGATTACAAAGCCTGCAATTCGGCGTTTGGCTCGCAGAGGTGGAGTCAAGCGTATAAGTGGTTTGATCTATGAGGAGACGCGTGGCGTTCTGAAGATCTTCTTGGAGAACGTCATTCGTGACGCCGTGACCTATACTGAGCATGCCAGGAGAAAAACTGTGACGGCGATGGACGTTGTGTATGCTCTTAAGAGGCAGGGCAGGACTCTCTATGGGTTTGGGGGTTAAGTTTTTTGGGTTCTGAAATTGGGAGATTGCTCTGGATTGGAATGTTAATAGATCTTGCCTCTAGATCTAGATTTACTAGTTTATATTCTTATTAGTTGTTGTTAGGTCGACGTTTCGTAATTCCATCTATGTTGCATCTTATCTTTCTATTTGAATCAATATATATATTTGTTTTCTTTGAAAAATTGTGGTATACTTTCTTAAATTTTAGTGTCTTACTGTTTGAAATATTAGAAATTGGAAGGAGAAAAACACAAGATAAATAGCTTGGTTCTTTTTTAATGGTTGTTATGTATGATTATAAATTTGATAGGTTTCAGAGTTAGTTGTTTTCTGTCTCTATTATTCTCAGTGACTGATAATTGAATTAATTGGTGTATTTTGTGTAAATACACACTCGTGACTCGTCGGTGTTTTGCATGCTCAGTGGATTGAACACCATATGTTTGATGAAATGAGCCTCCGAACTGATATAAGTTTTGGAGTATTGATTTTATCGCCTTAGTACCTTTATATGAATGCTATTTCCTTGGAAATGGTAAGAGGATTTGATTAGTTCTGCAACTGTCTTGTCATTTATATCACTTGTTAATTCAGGTTCAGCTCTGGTTCGATTTGGTAAACTGAAGTAATTGAAGTATCATTACCTTTGCTTGACCATTCTCAGGCTCAAACTCTCCCATGTTATGTGCATCGGAAAGGCAAGGTGTTTGTGTAGCACTCCCAAATTTGTAGCCCATTCGCCATTACTCTTGGCTATATGGCCAGATTAGCAAATGGTTTATTTCTTCAGACTGGGTATTTTGAAGCACTGGAGGGACGAGATAAAAACCATTTCTTTTTGTTTTTCACTAACAAATACCCGTTTGAAAGGTTGGAAAATAAAGACATTCAGCTGGTTGCACCTTCTTGAGATCAAACACTGAAAATTTGGCATTAGAAAATCGTAGCAGACAAGATTATTGTTTAGGCACACATGATCAGCCAATCAAGATATCAAATATGTCACAGATTACAGAGTTCCAGAAAGCGAAGTGATTTAAGATATAGTGAACGCACGGCACGTTTAGTCGTTTACTTCATCAATGACTCGGGATTTTCTTTTCGTGACTCGTTTGTGCACCGAAGTAACCAAGGTCTTTGTTTCTAGGCGAGTTTGGTGGTTTAAAAAAGGTACAACCTAACAGGCAATGTAGTTAGCCTCGTGATCCTCTTAAGAACATCCTCTGGCTCTACGCCTCTCCCCGAGAGCTGGATCCGTCCTTTTCGCAATCAATTCAAATCCGACGGCCAACATTGCGCTCTGACGCTGTATCACAATCAAACATTGCTAACAAATTCAGTCTCGAAGCTCTGATCATAGCACCCCAGCCAATCCATTGAGCACCGATAATGATAATTTTTTGTCAATGCAATTTAATCTAATCTGGGAAGAGGACAGCCAAGCAACTAACAGAAGAATGGCTACACCTGTATGAACACCAGAAGCTGAGGGCCTGTTTCAGCCGCAGACACCACAAGATAATCTTATTAATCAACAACCATTACGTAGCCACGTGTTAATCAGGCATGCTTCTAGATTCCCGACGGGGACCTCCGAACGAACAGTTGCGCCGCCTCAATTTATATTCTCACTCCACCTCCCTGGACAACACCAGAAATGAAAAATAAAAAATGAAAACTCCTCTCTCTCTCTCTATAAGTTTCACTTGAAAGGTAGAAAACGCTTAACCAACTTCATCGAATTCCGGGTCTGATTTTAGGTCAAAGGGCGGTTGCCTGCTGCGATACAAGTCGGCCGGTACTTGCCCATTTCCAGTATGGGTGTAACGAACGACGACGTCGTCTTAATTGAAAAGGGTAAACAGCCGGGAGAGCCTCACGTAATAACAGTTAATTGTCCAGATAAAACCGGTCTTGGATGCGATATTTTTGCAGAATAATTCTTGATTTTGGGCTTTACATTACCAAAGGAGGTATTTTTATTCGATGCTTTGTTTTTGTTGCTGTAATTTTAATTGAATTGTCCGTTTAATGTCTCGAAATGCTGGAATTTGGTCTATTTTTAGCTCAATTCAGCTGGCTGACATAGAACTACTTGTTTCCTTTCCAAATGTCTTGTAATCCCTGAATTCTGTGCAAAGGATATTCTGGGCTTCTATAATACACGTGATGGGTTTTGTCTATTCTTTGGGTAATCGTTTTTGCTCTATTTTATTTTAGTGCTATTAATTATTCTTGGCATTTGAATTTGGAACATTGATTTGTGCAATTATATGAAAATTTAGTAGCATTTGTAAAATCTGGTATCTATCAATAAGAAATCGCTTAGTTTCATAATTTACTTGTCTACTTATTAATCAAATTGCTGGGTTCTATAAGAAGATAGAAATATATTATCAGTTGCAATTTCTTTTGTGGCTGATAACTGCATGTTTATGGAAATATTGTGATGTACAGTTTCCTTGATTTTGAATGTTTTTGGGATGGTCTTTTTAACGATTCTGCTTCTTGCATGATAACTAATTAAGAAATTTGGATGTTTGACTATTTTTTCCATTATGAAAAAATATAATAGGACAATCTTTTATTTAAGTTTAAGTGGATACTCACTTGCTAATCTTTTTGGGACTCATTTTGTTCTAGATATCTCAACTGATGGGATTTGGTGCTACATAGTATTCTGCGTGGTTCCTTGTTCTTGTTCGATTATTGTAAGATGGGCAAATTTGAAGAACCGGCTCTTTTCCATCTGTCCCTCCTGTTCAGTGTCATTTTATTTTGACCAGCAGTTGACACGCTCATCGTCTTCTCCAGTTTACTTATTGAAGTTCTTTTGCCTTGACTGTAAAGGACTATTGCATGGTAATAGGAATACATGTGCCCGTAGTGTTTTTTATTTGTATAATATGTAAGCATTTTGGTAGTAGTAATGTGGTGGTGAATTTCTCTTGTAGATGTCACTCAAGCTCTCTGTGAGCTCAAGCTTACAATTCAAAGGTGAAGGTGACGACCACACCTGATGGAAGAGTCCTGGACCTGCTCTTCATAACAGAAAATTTGTGAGGTTCTATTTTGGAATTTGTTTTGATATTGGATGTGCAATTTGTGAAATCTTGTACAAAATATTTTTTGGTGTTATGTGACAAATTGTTCATTTTCTTCTCATTTTTTTTTATAATTTTTCATAGACAGCTTTGTGCCATGCATAGAAAATTGTTGTCCACAAGTTACTTGATTTGGACAACTTAGCGGTCCACTACAGCAAAACTGAAATAAATGTCATGTATTCTGTTATTGCACTTGTCGTTTTGATAAACCCATTATTAACGTGCCTCAATTTGATTTTGGTGGAATTTTTTCTATTATGCTTCCTGATAAGTTTTGTCTTTATGCCTATTATTCCTAAAAGAGCATACTAGTTTGTGTTTATGAAATTAAAAGCTTCCATTTGAGGGCTAAATTTTGTGGAAGTAGAGCTAACTTATCGATGTTTATGTGCTAGGTAATTAAAAGTTACAAATTGTATATAGAGAATATTTTCTAGCTTAAAAATGGTTATCCATCCATTTTCTTCTGTCTTTCTTTGTGCTTATTTAGAAATTCTCACTGAGGTATTTGCAAACCAGTGAAAATAACATGGTGCAAAATTGATGGCTAAATGCTGTTAATTTGAAACGTTGATGGCATGTTAGGAGAGGACCAGAATTTGTTGACCCTGTTTAGTCAGGGTCCTCCATGTCATAGACAATTAATTTGGTTGTATTGTAATTATGTTACACGTAATAGACTAATCAAGATGTTGGCATATAGTTGTGCTGATTATGAATATTTCTCATTCCACAATTTCGTTTCAGGGAATTTCTACACACAAAAAGATGACAAGATGAGACTTGTGAACAATTGCATGCTGTGTTGGGTGAATCATGCATCAGTTGTGAACTGCAGTTGGCGGATCCCGAGTATGATTGTTGCCAAGGTGTCTCTTCTTTGTCTCCTTTGGTGGCTGAGGAATTATTTAGGTACGAGTTATCAGATAAAGAAACCCAATTGCAAGCCCTTAGCCCAGTTATGACAAAATTGAAGAAAACGAATGTCATGATTGACAACTTGTTGAGCCCCGCCCACACATTGCTGCAAATACATTGTGTTGATCACAAGGGACTCCTTTATGACATAATGAGAACTTTGAAAGACTGCAATATGAAGGTGTGGATTTGCATATTCCATAATAATTGTCCATAGGTTTTTAGCTTAACAGGAGCTTTTTAGTTACAGTCAAGGGGGGATACTCAAGTGTATCATTATTTCATTCTAAAATTGATGGTAGCTGTCCTGCCAGAGAATCTTAATTGACCTTGAGACTTCTCTTCTTTCCAAAGGCACAAAATAAGAATTTAAAAAAAAAAATGTTACTTTTCGGTGAAGGTGGTAATTTACATATTAGTCACCTACCAATGAACTAGTAAATACAACTACAACGTTTTGCATCTTGACTCCAGATATCTTAAATCTGAATTAGGTGATCTAGGGCAGAAGATTTATTTTTAGCTATCAAAGTGTACTCTTGGCTTGTGGTGTTATCATTTAACTCCCATGGTTTCCTGCAGCTAGATATACATGGTTTCAAAGAAAAATTTGGGAACAATTTCGTGGTTTTATGATGTTAAATGTTTATTATTTATTTAGATCAACAATAAATATTGAAGGTAGATTAAAATATTAATAATAATAATAATTGTAGATCATGTCAGTTTGTTTAATTTATTCTGAAACTACAATGCAAAAGTGCACGTTTGGCATGGACAATTATTGTGTTTCATTTGCTGATATATTCTGTTTGTTGTTTCTTCTTATCTAGATATCTTATGGCCGATTTTCGGCAATGTTGAAAGGCTATCGTAATTTGGACCTATTTATTCAGCAGAAGGATGGGCAGAAGGTTGTGGATCCTGAGAAGCAAAGTGCATTTTGTTCCTGTTTGAAGATGGAGATGCTTCACCCACTAGTTGTCATCATTGCAAACCAAGGGCCAGATACTGAACTTTTGGTTGGTAATCCTGTTGAGTTATGTGGTAAGGGAAGGCCCCAAGTTTTCTATGATGTTACGCTTGCTCTGAAAGCTCTTGGAATCTGCATATTCTCAGCAAGAATTCATAACCTCGGAAGTGATTCAAAGGCCCATTAGCATGTTGTGCTTCCATGAACTAGCTATAAGAAAGTCGAAGAGGGATTGATGCAAATCATTCCTGCGTAGACCCTTTTTTGGATATTGATGTTACCTTCGATGTATTCGTGGGTGGCTAATACCAACAAAAGTTATTCTTAGCAAAGGTAAATAGAACTCACACGCAAGGCACAAAGTGCAGATGGGCTTCCCGAATTGTTTCCTTTCTGCTATTAAGAACCCAAAATGCAAATTATCCCAACACTTGCGGTATTGGTTTTCAGGCTGAAATTGGGAGATATTCAGCTTCAGGTCGTGAATGGGAGCTTTACAGATTTCTCTTGGAGGACAGTAAATTTCAATTATCAAATATGGTAGCTAGAGAGCAGATTGTAGACAGAGTCAGAAGAGCATTAATAGGCTGGTGAGTTGATTTATTCTCTAACACTTACCCAAATGCTCTTCATCCTGAACTGCATCTCTGGTCTTGATGATTTGTGTGACTAATTTGCATGGTCCAATGATTGGCCTTTGCATCTACATCATGTATATTATATCACCTTTGATTGAAAATCTATATGTTGAACGCAAATCTTTTTTTTTTTTTATTTCGATTGCCTTAACGGCATTGTATAGTAAGCTGTAAGATTTTGAAGCACCTACACACGATTTGGAATGTATTTTTAGCCGGTCTTTATTGTTCTCTAGCGGTTGGTGAGAAGAACAGTTTAATGATCAATCCTTCCAGATAGGCTACACTACAGGTATTATTATTCTCTTATCTTATGGTGTCACTTCACGAAAGCAAGCAAAATGTAAAGATTTGTTAGAAGGGATGTGAAAGGCATACTTGTACACGAATGTTTCACAGCTCAATATGATGTGCAAACCATCCTATTACATTTCCAATAATTGTATGTGATCGACAATTTATTTATTTATTGTTCTGGTAATATAAATTTTTAAAAAAAGTTTATTAACTCTTATTAAGATAATTATATTTTTTATATTAAAAAGATGAGAACGATGATTAATTGATAATTTTTTGTTAAAATATTCGTTTATTATTATAAAATTTATTTTTAAAATTTTATTTAAAAATTTATTCAAAAGAATCTAAATAAATTAGAGATTATCAATGCGTTAAAAAAAATTAATTAATAGTTTAAATAATTAAATTTATTTTTTATTTATTTTATAATAATTAAAATAAAATATTAATAGACTTGAAAATAGTATTTAATAACATATACATATATGTATCTGTTGAATAATGTTATTAAATATTCTATAAAAATTATATTTTTAAAAATAATGATACAAATTACTAAATATGAGTATTTTTTTAAAAAATTAATTAATTAATTATTTTTCCGTCTTGTCTAAACTCATGAAATAAAACACGTGTAAAATTGAAGAAACCGACCATTTGTCTTTCACTGCTCCCCAGATGCAGTGGGTCCCAGTGGTTGCTTCCCTTCCACGCCAGATAATTCCTTTTCGATAAAATAATATGATCAAATAAAGACTGTCGGTGAATGACCAAAACTCAACAGTGGATGCCACATTTTAGATTTGATTCGCGAGTAACAACATCAAATGACAGATACCATTGAAACAGAGGGGAATTGAATTTCAATGGAAATGGCAGAAGCTTCTTCAACGCATCGGAGCTCAGCTTATCTGAGCGCGCTCGCTAAAGAAATCGAAAAGAAGCTTCAGCGGGTTCGCCCAAATTCACCTCGACTTTTATGTTTCTTTCCTCAGAAAATGCTGTTAAATGATTAGTTTAAAGGGAAACTCGAATATAATAAGTGCCTATTTGATAATATTTATGTTCTATTTTTCTTTTAATTTTTTTTCCATTTTTGGAATCAAGATTAAGATTCAAATTCATTTCTTTTTTTATGTTCTTCAGAGCTTATTAAGATATAAATTCACTTTGAGAATCATAGAAAAAAATACTTTCAAAATTGTTGATAAAATGACGCCGTGTTGCAGGCGCTAGCTTCTCCTTCTCAACGACGCAACTTGTTGCAAGAATTGTTTGCTGATGTAGCTTTAGAAGTTGATGATCGAGCAAGAGGTGAGTCAAGGTTGCTAATAACTTGCGTATGTTTCTCTTTTTGAGATTGAAATATAATACAATGAGCTAATAAAGATAATCTATTTGTCATTGCTTGTAATCTTTATATTAAATAAAGTTATTGTAAGTTTCTGGTTATGCATGTAGATTAATGAATGGTATGAACTGGGCATCTTTGATGGCTTTTGTGGTGGCAATAGACAATAGGATTAATTGAATTGAAGCTGATGGTTTTAAGAATTGGTGTTTGCTTGAAATTCAATTTCTAAGACGCGCATACTGGGGATGAGAAGTGCTTTAAAGGCACTTCTGTGTCATTGCACCACACACGTGCAAAGTCATGAGCGGATATGCACATGCAAAGGCATACAAATTCGAGATGGAATAAAAGATTTATTTTACTGAAACTGGTTTAGTAGCTCATGGAACTTTGTTACATCACAGGACAGAGTCTTATAATTCATAGGCAGTCAGATTTTCCTGCCAAGTACTGTTTGTTAATCACCATATAGGATTCTTATATTTTGCATTGAAATTGAAAACAGATATAATTCTCAGCAGGGAAGAAGGTGTAATTAGTCCTGCCGAGGATGGCATAGATGGTCGACTGTGTTTCTATGATGTGCTTGCTGATCATTATGTGCGGATGCCTGAGAGTGGAAAACGTATACTAGATTTGATTGTCCAGCTTTGGAGCCAGTCATTTGTGTCACATATTTTCTCCCTCTTGTTCCATAAGTGGGTATGTGAGCTTGCATGCTTATAGTGTTAATTTACCTTTTCTATTATAGAAGTTCTCATTGCGTCCCATGTATAACTATTTGCAGTAGTAATTATTTTCTTGAAAAAGTTTGTTCAAGGGTGGAATTGTATTATTCAATTGTTTTACAACTCTTATATCAACCTTTGGGAATTTTTGCTGGAATTAAATTGATGAAAGCTTATCATATCTTTCCTATCCTGACTACTAATGAAATGGAACTTTAAAGCCTGCCAAACCTTGCTTTGAAAAGTTTAATTGTATTTAATGATCCGCTACAGTTATTATGGTGATTGAATTGATCACCATGTTTTCTGCTGAATCACAACTTTTGATTGTCCTAGGGATTGAGAAGTTTGTCCCAATGAGAATCTATTGTCAATATTTTTGATGAAGATTGTACAACGATGATTACTACTCTCTTTGCCTTGATGTTCTCATGATCCTGATCTGTTTGTATATGATCTACAGCTATTCAAAGTTCAACTTGACAACAATGAAGTACTCCTGCGTTACTCATCTGCTCTTGTTCATGGTGCCACCAATGTCTTCTGGTATGCATATTATCAATTCCATATTTTTTGCTAGTGCTTGAGTGGTTATTTGTACTGTGGGCCCAGATAGCTTTTGAAGTTAGATCTTGTAGTTGCCAGCTACTATTTGCATGATTGATACTTTCTGAAGGTCGTTCTATTGGAACATATCAATAATAAATTTCAGTTCCCTTTATTACATGAGTTTTTTTTTTTTTTTTTTTAAATTTAGATTTCATCTTCTTTTGTCTCCCCCTTGCTTTTATACATATAAGGAACTGCATGCTTTATGGAAATCATTCCTTCCTTGCAAAAGGCAGTGTTGGAATAGTTGTAGAAAGCAGAATTTTGACCTCTGTTAACACAATTTAGAATCATATCATGCAATGTGACATGTTTCTTGAACATTTGAAAACTATCCATTTTCCGTAGCTTCCTCTGTCCGTATCTGTCTCTATTATTTTTCTGTCTGTTATACACCCTTCCATTATGAGCCTGTTTCCATCACTGAAATGCTTTTTCTTAATTTGGGAATGAGCATGTTTTCTACAAGCCTAGCTTCGAAGGCGTACAGTTTTTTGTTTCACATCCAATTTTATATACTTGATGTTTTCAATATTGTTATATCAAACAATAAAGCCACATGTCAAGAGTATTTATTGGTTGATAGACGAGGAAAGAGATCCAATAATATGTGGTTGTCATAATCTGTTTCGTGTATGTGCTAAGATTTCTGGTTTTTTAGGGTCATTCTGGCTATAGGCAAATGGGGAGGACTGATGTAAATCACAGAGATACAATATGTGTTTTGTTTTTGTGTGTGTGAGAGAGAGGAAGAGAAGTGCAGAGATTTTTTTCGGTGTACATTTATGTGTGTGTAGACTGACAGTATAACCATAAGTTTGAAGAGGCTTTATTTGTGACGCAACATTTTTCTGTTAATAATCATTGTCCGCATATGCGCAGGATTGACATTCAGACAAACACAAGGCGCTTTCAATTGCTCTTTCGGGTAGGAGTTCTCAAGAATAAGTGATAGTTAACCAACTAAACACATATTTGTTGGAATATCTGTTATCTTATGTTCTTTTTTTCCCCCTTATTTATTTTCGATATTGTCCTTTGCACTGGATTCAGTATCTTCTTGAGAAAGTTGCATTGGATCCTACACAGATAAATAAAATTCCTGCACAGGTGAGCCGTTGGCGTGCTCATTTCAATTTTAAATGTCTTCACAGATACTGATGTGGAGTTTGGAATTACGTTGTAATTTTATTTTGGTTTTAATTTTCAGGCCCAACGAGATATGTATCTTCTACTTTCGAGGTTCATATTCTTTTACAACTCAGGTAGGAGTTACCATCATTTGAATGTTTCCCTCGAATTGGATCTTGCATATAATGCAGTTGTATGTTGTTCTTTGCAGTTGACAAACTTGAAAATTTCTTGAAGCAGTTTCCCGTTTTTCCAAACTCTTTCCTGATTGGTGGTGCAGCTGACTTCTTTGTCATTGAAGTGGCAGACCAGGTAGAGCTGATAATTTTTACTTTAACACAGAGGGCCTATGTTTACTTGAGTTGAATTTTTTTTAATGTTTACATTTGTGTGTTGTATTGCTACCGTATATTCATGTGGTATTATCTCCTGTTATCAGCTTCAAAAGTTGAAAGTGGAGCCGGTGCTTTTGCATTATCTTTCACAAATTAAAGTTCTACAGGGTATTATTATTTCAATCCTTTATGATGTTAAGATGTCTAATATTGTCAGACTAGTTATTCTAAACTACGAGATATGATTGATATATGCAGGGATGGAACTGAGAATGACCACGAGTACAAGGTTAAAGACATGTTTGTATAGCTTCACTTCTCCTGGTGGTCCGCTGTATCCTACTAGAGCTGTTCGTCATGCAGCCTGGGAAGCTTTGAATTTTCTTTTCCCAGTGAGTTGTTATCTGTTATTTTATTATCTTTTAGAAGAAGGATGGTTTCAAACGCCTTTGCAAAGTGACATTAATGTTCTTGAACAGGTTGGGCAATACCCGCGGCATGTGATAAGTCTGTTTTTTCGACTTCTGTATCCATGGTACTGGCCTTCTTCGTGCTGGAACTTCATACTATCTTGCATTAAGGCTGTATTATACACTCTGTCGAGGTTGGTGTTTGCCAGCTGGGAGAAAGTGAGAAATCAAAAGAATTCTTAAATGCCGATACTAGAATCCAGTGGCAAGCTTCCTGTACCTGTAAGGCTTGAAACTGCAAAATATGCGAAAGCATGTTCTGTGCTCTGGCGTTGCTAATTATGTGTGTTGTATGTGTGTGTGTATGTTTACAGTTCTCTTTTATATTCTTTTGTTTCTTGGGCTTGAGTTTGTCGGGCTTCCACATTCTTTTTTTTCATCTGTGTGGTTCAAGCAAGACGGTAAGTTTTGACGGGAACTCACGCTTATCTTTTTGTATACTTGAGAAGAGGTCTCTATTGCAAGCAGTATACTCGCCGGTTAACTTTAATTAAAGTCTTTTCTTTTCTTTTTTTTCTTGGAAAAACATGCACATACTTCAATTGAAAATTTTCCTACAGATATTTGCAGACTGGACTGCCCAAAATAAACAATTTTTCCATTGCAATATGGTTTTTGCAGATGAGGTATTTCTTTATCTGTTCCTTAAATGGACAGCAGTATGCCAACTACAAATTTCAACGCTCGATATTCTATAAATAGCTGCTTACTTTGCCCGCCAAAATTTAACTAAACTTATTGAAGTGTCTAAAATTAAATCAGTTTCGTATGAAATTAAAATTTATTATGTTTAATAAAATATTTTATTTTTTATTTTGATTTAATTTTAATTTTAAAATATGATATTTTATTTATTTATTATTTAAATTTCATAATTTTTAATTTTAAAATAATTCTTAAAAAATTTAAATTAATAAAATTAAATTATAAAGATGATAAAATACGTAATAACAAATTATTATTTGAATTACTATTACATATCACCAAAAAAAAAATTTGTTTTATAACAATAAAATTATACATGTGTAATAATAATAATAATAATAATAATAATAATAATAATAATAATAATATACCCTACTCTTATTTATTTATTATAATTATTAATTTATTCAATAATTTTAAATATATATATAAAATTAAATTATTATATAAATAATAAAATAACATATATTAAATAAAATATTATAAATACATTAATTTTTTTTTATATAATTCAACAATTAAAAAATATTCATGGTATAAAAAAATAATTAATTTATTAAATCAAATATAAATATATTTTATATAAAAATTACATTTACACAAATTTAATAATAAATTTTAAATATTATTATTTTATTAATTAAATAATTTATTAAATATAAATTTATACTTATTTTACCTTTAAAAAAATAAAATAAATAAATAAATTTAATTATTAAAATTAAATTAATTTCTCAATTCAACTCCCATTCCAAACCAATTTCAAGAATTTTAAAATCAAAACCTAATAAAAAAATATCAATTTTGATTCCAAACTTATTTTTTTCATTTCGACTCACAACAGTTTTGATTCTACATGAATCTGCTTCACCCGTTAAAACTTATTTACTTTCATATTAATATTTAATATCTTGTGTTTTCCTGTCACAAAAACCGGTGACTTAAAAACCATCCCACTCGGCCAAACCAAGAAACTTAGTCAAAAATCGTATGTCTTAAAAATCGTGTGTCACCGATTGAATATTGTTTGCACAATTCAAAACAGAAGACATCCTATCAAGGATGGTGTTCATTCGAATTTAGGATGCACAAGCTTTCAACGTCAGACAACAAAGAAATAAGGTGCAGAGATACTGCAACATGAGCTCCCAGCTCAAAGTAACAGTACTCATCACCAGGTTTCATGTTCCAAATTTGTCACTAGAGAAAGCAATGGAAAGCTATGGTGCGAACCAACACAAAAACAACAAACAGATGGCTCGAGCAGCAGGCAAGTGCGCTGTATATATTAAAATGTAACGATTTGCTGTATAGTAGTCAGTAAATTCTCCTAGTAGCATTCACCTCAAAAAATTGACCAACAAGACTTTGATCCAGTAAAAATTTCTGCTACGCTATTGTTTTCTGATGAAGTGGCACAAGAATTAGTGTTCAATATTTTTTTTCTTGTACAGCCAATCAGTAGTTTATAAGAATAAGATATAACTAACAGAGTCCTCTCAAACCAACTTTGCGGCTTGCTTTAATTTGAAAACAGTGGGCATACCAGCTGTGTACGGAAATAGGTTAAAAAAAACTGTACTATTTATTGGCAAGCTCATGAACCAGACACTGCACCAATCTTCCCAAAGATCATGCCAATTTGCCTTTAAGCAGTTGATAAAGGCACGAGGGGCATGTACAACTATCTATGACTTCACTGTCCACACACAATGATGCTCCGCAGAAGAAAATTAATGTGAAAGCAATCATAAGATAATATGAACAAATTTTATAGTAACGGCACTGTCTAGCAGCAGAGACAGATTGCAACAAAAGATCAAAGTATATTTGCTGCTGTCTTCTCTGAGACCATACTTTTTGCTCATAAATCAGCACGAGCATAAGCTCCAACCTTTCAAATGGTTTCATGTACCTCACACTTGCCGAAAGGCTTCAAATGAATAAAGAACCATTATTGAGAATGAACTGCATAACATAAAGCTTGAACAAACCAAAAAAATAACAGTGACAGTTTCCCAATCTTAGGGGTAAATAAGCAAAAGATGGCATCACTCCAATATCTCTGTGGAAAGAACATAATAGCTAATTTTCTAACTAAACAGGCATTGAATCTCCAACCATGCCTTGCACAAAGACAGAAACCTGAAGGTGGTGCAAAATTCCACGCATCAAAGTTGTTGGACTAACTCCTAGAATCTTTTTTTTTTTTTAAAAAGTCCCCACAAATATCATCCTAATTATTTCAAAAGTCCCAACTGTCTTCACTCACTTATCCCACCAATGCAATCAACAAGTTGGACAAAGGCAATATCAACAGTCATTCCTCCTAGTCAGGTTAACTATTATTTTCCAGGCTAGAATGTACAAGAGAACTGTAATTAACTCAATAAGCTAAACACCTAACCAACAAAATCAACAGTATCATCAACACAACAAGAGATAGTAAAAGATAGTCCACAGATAAAGTTAAATCATAGGGATCTACCTCAATTGAAGTCTCCCCTGCTTTATGATGCCAACGCAACCCACAGACATCGCAGCTCTGGGAGAATTCTGTTAAGGATCAATCCTCTAATAACTTGCAGCCAAGCTTTCTCACTGTATGAGAAAGTAAAAGACAGATTTCTCCCTTCTAGACCCCGGCTTGCGCAATAGAACAGAAAGGATTAAAGATGCTAACGAAACCAAAAGCATGAGTGCAGATTACATTCTGACAGCTGTCTATTAACCCAAATTTCAAACCCAAGTAAAAGGAACAATAGACAACAAAAGCCCAAATTCCACAAACCGAGACTCTAATAGCTTGCCCTACTGAAGTTTTCTTTGTTCTCTAAATAGGGGATGTTGTAAAAAGATAAACAAAGTATTCGACTTTGTTGCCCATCAAGTACAAATTAGTCACAGAAGAGAGACGTAGTGATAAGTGCAGAACAGATGAAATGCCTTCAATTTGTCTGCATTGCTTCTGATGCTTCTGAATAATATTTGTCCAAATCAGCATCAAGTTCTTCGGCAGATAACTTCTCATTACGGTCCTTTTCACGTCCACGACCTCTTCCAAATCCACGGCCACTGCCACCTCTTCCACCACGTAGCCTTCTGAATGCACCACCCCTACCTTGTCCACTGCACAATTGCCGCCATCAATACATGTGAGAAAACAATTACCACCAAAAGTAAGCTCACAAACAAATAGATCTAACAAAAATTCTTAAAAGGAATGACAGTCACAAACACCAAATCCTCAACATCACAAAGGTAGCAATTGTAGCTTATACCTATCGGTTATCCGTTAATCTTTCTGTGTACAAATGCAATGACAAGAATACAGTGCAAATGCACACAAGTGTTTTATTTAAAAGAGGAAAAAAAATGTCTGCTAAATTTGGGAGGGGCATAGCTGCAGTAAATCACTATTCGTAAACAGTGGAAACTGTTTTATAATCATTTGAAAGAACATAATCAACCATTCATAGTTTTTCAATCAACTCACATAGCAAAAGAGCAATGCTACAATAAAAATGTACACAGGATTTTTATTTTTTCTTAGCTAAGAACAATTAAAATGTACAAAACATATCCAGTTGCAGGTTTCCAATTAATGAAAGTTTAAAAATAAATGAGAAGCTGTGTAAATGATTTTAGCCACTAAGAAATATGGATATTTAATGAACTTAGATTCACAATAATTAAAAAGTTCATACAGATCAAAAGTTACTGCATGATTTAATGAACAAACTTAGAATAGACAACTCATCACACATGCAAACCCCAGATAGAAACAAGATTAACCCATGAAAGCTCAACATTCCACACATATAATTGAGAAAATTAAAAAAAAAAAAAAGGCTCACCCTCTAGAAGCACCATTTGAATTTCCAAAGTTGCCATTAGCAGCTGGAGCTGCAGTGCGGGTTGCCATGCTTGTTCCCACAATTTCAATTTTCATTGGTTTGCCATCAAGCTGGACATTGTTATATCTTTTGACTGCGGCCACCGCATCTGTCCTTTGTGTAAAGACAACCTCTGCCGTTCCCTAAGAAAAAGAGTTTTTTGTTTCTAAACTAGCAGGACAGAAAGAATTCATCAGAAGGACCAGTTTATGCCAAACTTGATTAGATACCTTCGATCTCCCACTTCTATCATAATGGATGGAGTACCGCTTTATGTCACCAACTTCAGAAAACAGCTCCTGTATACAATCATAGTAGTAGTCAAATATAATCAGCAAAATGTAAAAGTTACTAACATCTTATCCCTAATCATCCAAACAAAAGTGAAACCTAAATGATTTAGGTACACTCCTGGATCACTGAACCTAGTGCCAAACAAACAACAGTAAAAAAAGCAAACAATTGAGAAGAATAATAATTTCAATACAACCTGCAGAAAGAAGCATAAAGCACGAAAAACAACAGAACTATCCAACAATTTAGAAACAAAAAAACCAAAATTTAACCACAATTAATGTTCTGGTCTAATCATAGATCTTTCTTAAATTGATACAGGATTGTCACATATATAACGGATGAGGTTAAAAACACACAGGTACAATTTGTAAGAGTGAACAACCAAACAAAATACGTGAAAACAAACAAACAAAAATCGTTTTAATATTAATGCTTGAAAAAATGAAACGGCAGATCAAAAAAACCATACCCACTATTATATTTATACACCCTATAAACCCATAACATATAAAACAAGTAAACAAGAAGAAACATAACCCAAATGAAGCACCGGCAGTTAATATGTTTAGATCCATATGAAAATTAAATAATAAACCAGAAGAGAAAATGGCAAAAGGTTGGTAATTTACCTTGATGTCCTCGTTAGAAACACCATAATCCAGATTAGATATGTAGAGCTTGGTTCCAGTCTCTATAGCTGAAGCCCGACCCCCCTGCTGTGCCGGGTACGCATTACCCTGATCTGCAAACATATCGTGCTGCCACGTCGTCTCCGGCGCCTGAAAAAGAAAAGGCAAAAGCTCATAATTTAAAACAAATCGAAACAAATAGAAATAAAATCAGTTACCAACAGCTTCAACAGAACTAAAAACGTCAACTTTCAACTATTATAACTACCTTGGAGGTGGTATACGGGGCCGAACGGTTAGCGCCACGATTGGGGAAGCGGCGAGCAGGTCCGGGGCCGGATCCTCTACCGCGGCCCCGAGAATTGCCGGATCCAGACTTTTTGTTGTTCTTGATGATGTCGTCTAGAGACATATCTAAAGCACTTGACATCTTTAATAAAAAATCAAAATAAAACCGGAATAAGAGGGAGAAAACAAGAGGAAAAATAAAGAGAGAGAGTGTGAGGAGGAAATTTAGGGTTTCCTTCAACACAGAAGGGCTAAAATGTTGTTTCGAAGTCAGAGAGGACATGTGTTCTCCATTACTTTAAATGAATAGGGATAAAGCAAACGGGTGTCGTGGTGTAGTTGGTTATCACGTCAGTCTAACACACTGAAGGTCTCCGGTTCGAGTCCGGGCGACGCCATATTTTAATTTTCCTATTTTGTTACGTAATTTTATTTATTATTAATGTTAGTTAAGATTATGTAAATTACATGGGAAGAGCTTTAATATGAGTAAACAAATTGTGTTAAAACTTTAAGTTTTTGACAAAAAATTCAAAAAGAAAAACACATAGGAAAAGTTGGGAACTTGAAGTATTGAATATACTAAATTAATTTTATAAAAGAAAATGCCATAATTATTGATCCTAAATTAATTAAAGTATGCTGAAATAATATTTTAATCTCACTAGTTTAAAAATTATTCATGCAAGCTCCTGTTTCATTAATTTGAAAAGTTTATCTATTTTTTTTTCTTATAATTATCATAATATACTCTTAAATATAATTATTTTAAGATAGTGAAGGTTTATATAAGTACTTTTAAAATTAAGGTGTAATTATAATATATTATACGTAAAATACATTTATTTTTTTTTGTAAATTTTTATGCTTATTGTTTAAATTTTTACATATTTAATATAAATTTTTATGTTATATTTTAAATTTTATATTAATTATTTTAACTTTATGTTGTATATTTTATATTTCAAATTTTACATTAAAGCATATACATAGAATATATTGTAGTTTAAATTCTTAAAATTAATATGACTCCTTATTTGAAATCCTATTCACCTCGTTAGATTTTTATTGAATCAAAAAATAGGTTTAATTATTTATATTTTTATATATAATCTTAATATATATATATATATATATATAAGACATCTTATTTATCATTCAAATTAAAGCAATTGGATGTTTAATCCATACTTATATGACGATCATTAGAAATGCTCTAACACTCTACCTTATTATAAATTTCATACACCACACTAAATAGGTATGGTTTTCATGGAATATGATTCTTCTTTAGGAGGCATTAGTGGTGAAATGATAGACTAAATATGCAATACTAAAAATCTTGCACTAAGAGTGTGGAGTTTGAGTCTTCTTTAAGCCATAATATTAAGAGTACTTTATTGAACGAGTAATTCCATAAAGGATCTCAAATCAAATCAATATATTAATATCAATTTGATTGGAAATCTTGGAATTGGAATAAATTCAAGGAATAAATTTGACAGAGAATAATTAAAGCTCGGTGACTTTTACTATCTAATGACTAAGGAGTCTACCCACACCCACCCTTAAGTAAATTGTAAATTTGGTCAAAAATTTTTTAGTTGCAAATGTAATTTCCATAAAAGAAAAAATAAAAATTATTATTTTTTCATAAAATCATCCAATTCATATGAAAATTTGTATCGGTAATTTAAAAGCGATTGAATTAATTGTATGAAAAAGGATAAACACCATTCATTTAAAAAAATTTGTTAATTTTCTGTAAAATAATTCAACTTCTAGAATTTGTCATTCCTAACTTGAATACTATTTAATTAGTTATGTAATAAAAATTAATTCACATTATAAAAAATAGTTGGATTTTATTATCTCTAATTTAAATACAACTTATTGTAAAAGTAATAAATCATTTTGAAAAATAAAAAGGGTTTAAAGTTTTCCATTCTTGACTTGGATACAATTGAAATATTTGTGAAAAATAATTAATTTATTTTAAAAACAATGGATTGGTGTTTGTCATCCTTAACTTGCATACAAAATTAATTGTGTAATAAAATTGTTTCATTTAAATAAAAATTGGTAACACTTCATCATCTTTAACTTGAATATGGCTAAATTATTTGTGCTAAGAAAATTGTGAAACCACATATACTCCCATAAAATATTCTATGTCTATTTTCAATAAAATCATCATACCCTATACAATTAAATTAATTATGTAAAATAAAAATTAATTTTTAATAAAAATTATAAATATCTCACAAAATCATTCAACTTCACGAAAATTTTACCATCCAAAACTTGAATACAACAAAATTAATAATAATAAAAAAAATTTGTATTCATTTTTGAAAAAAAAATTATGAATTTTTCATATTCTTTCAATTTCATGTGAATTTTTCAATGCTAACTTGAAACTAACTAAATTCCTAACTTGAATACAATTAAATTAATTGTGCAAAAAATTATAAACTATTATTTTATATTACTATAAAATAAATTATGAATGTTATATAGAATCATACTTTATTGAAATTTTGTCATTCCTAACTTGAATGTAACTAAATTGATTGTTTATAATACTTATTACATTATTAACTAAATACTACTTATTATATTATTAATTAAATAAGATTAAATTACCTAACTTGAATATAGTTAAATTAATTGTCTCAAACTTGAATAGAATATTAATTATCCCAACTCAGATAGGCTAAAATTACCTAACTTGAACACAACCTTTTAAATATATATATATATCTATATATATATATATATTTTTAATTTAATTATTATTTAAAAAAATTCGAAAATTAAAAAACTTGAATTCAACTAAATTACCTAGTTTGAATTCAACTAAATAAATTATGTATTTATTATCTAAAAAAATTGTGAAATTATTTTGTGAAAAAGAAATGCCAATCATTATTCATTTTTTATAAAAGAAATTACTAAATAAATATATAATTAATTAATGACATATTAATTTTAAAATAAAAGTAATTTGAAAAAATTTCAATTTAATGAGGGCCCAACCGGGTTCGAACCGGTGACCTCTTGATCTGCAGTCAAATGCTCTACCACTGAGCTATGGACCCTTTCTTTCAATAATGATTTTAGCCTTTTTTTATATAACAAATAGAAATACTTTGTGTCTCTTCTATACAAGTGTTAGATCTTTCATTATTTCCTTTTTGGGATTACGCTCCTACTCTATATATAATTCATAGTTTATATTAGGTGCGGTAGTTGGTGAAGTGCTTATGAATTATGCGATTGATGACACAATTACCATGCACTTTAGCCCATTACCCCGAAAATTCTCTCACAAGGATCACCATTCGCCAGTTGTGCGGCTTCATTTGGTGACACTTCAACTCTGTCTGTTCAAACCCAAGCCTACCCGAGGGTCGCAGACTTCCACGGTAGCTATGATCAGAACTTTTTGGCAAATATTGAGGAAAATTCAGGAATCTTTAGAAATGTTCAAAGAAAGCAAAAAAACACTTGTGCTCGGCCTCACTCGTGATTGCGTGAATACAAATTGTGACAAATTCTGTTCTAGAATCACAGTACCCATTTAATAGTAATACATAGAGATGATAATCTTCAGTTTTGCAACTGTGTAAAATTACAAACTCTGTTATGCAGCGATGGAAATTTCTGGGAATATAGGCATAAATCAACCTCTGCCGCCCTCCCACAAGCCCAGGGATCGAACCACGAAAGCAGAGCCAGCCACAACGAGCGCTGCAAAAACTGTAGGCACAAAGAAATCCAACTTGGATCTCTTCACCATATGAGACGGCAAGCAAACACTCTCCTTGGGAACATCTAAAGGGATCCTAACAAACCCATCTGCATGGCATGATTTTGAAAACGACGACGAAGGAGATATCGCCGATACAAATGCAACCTCCGGAGCAAATGATGCCACTGCCACTGTGAATGTTAACAGGATTGTCCATGTTGCAGCACACAGAAGAAGCGGCGAATGCGTCTTGACCCGCCGGATAATTGAGTGAAGAGAAGGGAAAAACATTATGTTAGAACGATTACGAAGTTTGGTGATGAATGGGGAAGGACGTGTTGTGAACTTGGTTTTGATCATGGAATTTGTTCTGGTCCGGGGAAGTTTTGGGGATGAAGAATGCAAGCACGTTTAACTAACTTCTCTGTTGGGTGGGAAATGACTGATATACCCCTCGGTAGTTAATTAACGTTCAGCCTTATAGCCTGTCACGTTTTTCTCATCTGTGACACTGATTGACATAAACTGTACAGGTGTCATTTTCCCATAAAAACATGACAAAGCTCCAAAAATATAAAAATATATACAGGGAGGATACCCGGAATCCTGGACAATAATAATAAATAATACAAACTTGGCATTATTTTTCAAACAAAGGGCTTTGCATACATGGAATGGGAAGGAGACAGAAGGAGTATTTCACATTAAAGGCTTAGCATTTAAGACAAAATGGAGACCTTATATTGGTATTCAGTGAAGGCTTTGCATCTACAGAGAATGGGAGGGAGAGAAATATGAATGTCTTAAATTTCTATGCCATTTAAGACAAAATCAAGTCTCTGTCTACACTAAACATAATCATGGTTTATAATGCCATGAATCTTGAGGAAGCAGACAATTCTTTACATACTTTAAAGGAGCAAAACACACAATCTTTGATTAGCCTAAAATTGGATAGCACTGGACAAATTCAAATTTAACTTATCCAAATCAATAATTTGGAATGATTTTAGTTTAAAAAAAAATTAACTCAATAATTATTAATTTAATTTTTGAATTAAATTTAATTTAAATTGAATTAAATTAAGTGGAAGTAAACCGATCAAACTTATCAAATTTATTTATTGTTATTATTATTTTAAGTTTAAATTGAATCAAAAGATTTCAATTAAATTAATTGATAAATATTAATTTAGTATATTTTTTTACTATCAATCAAACCATGTTCACCCTTAATAACCATTCCCGGCTAAGCACTTCACGAGCACCAACACTCAACAAAATATGTGCTTGTAGAGATTGCAATCCCCATGCAATTCTATTATTGAACCTCTTGAATATTAAACTTGTTGGCATGGAGTCGCTAAATTTTAAGATCATAAAGCAATTCTCATATCCATATTCAAATATTAACACTTCCAGACTCCAGTACACATATATCTCCAACCTTCACATCTTGCAAGGTCTTCCCACACACCAATGCCTCTTTGGTTTACAGGTGCAAGAGCTCTACAGTCACAACCTTAACTACACCATTTTGATAAAAATTTTAATCTAAAACAGCAAATTTATTCCATATTAATGGACTAACATTGCAAATTAATTATCGATTACATGCCTTGCTTATATCGAGCTTTCTGTTCGAGATGTGAGGCTTATAGCATCAAACTCTATTTTTCAGCAATGACATTGACTTCAAAGGAAGTGCTGGAGATGTCTTAGCAGTTGTCGACTATAAACTCATCAAGTGTGGATTGCCCAAGCTCACATTCCTTTGTAGAAAATGCACTGGTTGCTATGTTTATAAACCTCATCAAGTGGATTTCTTTCTCTCGGCTTAACAGCTTTCTATTATCTTTCATAAGGAATGACTCTCATGAACAGACAAAAGAAACATGAGAACCCGTAATAATATGGTTGATGTGCACCAAAAGAGCACATCAGGTAGCGAAAAAATCTCTCCCATGACTTCCAATGATCCCTTCCCATGATTTCACAAGTATTGCCTAGCTCCACCATTCGGTTCAACTTGTCTTGCAAATATTAAGTGGTACTTCCTACTCTCTCTTTCAAATTCGAGACCAACTCATATTCTTTGATCTGAAATGTGACGCTATTCTCAGTTACAAAATATTGCAATTTCACATAGAGATCCATCAGCCATTAGAATTATCTTTCGTTAAGACCACAACAAATAAACAAACATATCCTATTCAGGTCCAAGACCATTCAAAATATGCTCTATCAGGTCTTCTTCGCTGAGACTTTTTTCGGTGATAGCCAAAGCATCATGCATACTTCTCATCTTAGTAAAGTAGTCAATCATTGATTGTGCGCCGCGCCCTTCTTTGTTGTTTGCAGTTGATTTTTGAGCTGCATGATCCTTGCATGCGACCGAGGAGAGTAAAGCCTTGAAACTGATTCCCATAGATCCTTGGAAGTGACACAGTTGGTGGAAGATATGAGGGAAGCTTCACTGATTGTTGAAAGCAACCAGCTGAGTAGCAGTTGGTCCTGCTTTTTCCATTTTTGAAAGGTTGGATTTTCAGTTGTCACAATGTTCCTTTCTTCATCAATGGAGGTGTTGTATCCGTCTGGCATAGCTCTTATTCCATCAATTAACCCTCCAAGGTCATTGCCTCTGATGGTAGGAAGTACCAGCGTTTTTCACACAAAGTAGTTGTGCCCGTCAAGCTTGACAGGTGCACTGAATGAAAGATTGCTGTGGCTTTGCTGAGTTTGTGTGGTTATGGCAGTGTTTGGGGTTGTATTTGCCATGACAATGGCTCTGATACCAAGTAAAACTTAGAGAAACTCAAATGTTTTTGTAGCCGACAGAAAGTCGAATGAATTCCTTGCCTTCATTGATGTGAATAGTTACATATTTGTACTGAAAAACAAATGAAAAGATTACAGGGTCCTAATTCATCCTGGTACTATTACAGTTGTCATTTGTACAATTTGTTATCATTATCTGCTGATTTTGTTACGAGCTGGAATTTGGTGGTTTGTCCTTTTCTGAGCTGCCGTTGCACTGACCTGATGGAGTGAATAGCCTGCTGAGACATGCAGGCCATGAGCTGCTGTTGCAGGTTGGAGGAGGATGACACTGCAGGTTAACCAATATTTCCAACTCACCGTCTTTAAGTAAGTCGTCAAAGTGAAGGTTCTAGTATTCTGTTGCCTCTCAAAACTGCATCATCAATAATCAATACTGCTATCATTTTCCACAAAGGCATACAAGCAAAGCTAAATATGTAAAAGCCATCTCAAGGGTCTTAAGGGAAAAGAAATGAAACATCCATAACATACACACAAAGTGAAATCAGAAGTCAATAAATCTGAAACATCAATATATTATAGACTTAAACTCTCTCCTATAGAACCAACTGCAAAAACTTGCAATAAGATGTTGCATGTGTCAAATCCATATTGTTCAGAAATTCCAAAACAATAAAATAATGATAATAATAATAAATCGGTTGAGTAGCATCATATACAAGTACAAACAACAACATTTAAATGTCTCCAAAAAATTGATTACAGTTTAAATGTACCAGAGATGCATTCAACATTCCTCCTTCCCACTGCCACAGACTAGAAAATTCTCCAAAAAAATAATGAAAAATATCATTTTGATCAATGCCCACATTAATCATTCAACAAATAAACAGCAAAAAAATTGGCATACTACTAAGAAAACAAAGATGAGCATGCGCTAAATTGAACAAAACAAGGGATATTTTCATTTCAGTTGCTACTAGTTTAACCACAAATACTAACTAATTACATTATACTCAAAAAAATTTCATTGACAATATGTATTAAATTATATTATTTTAAATAAATTAAATTATAATGAATTAATTAAAAATGTTTTTCACGTTTGACACAGCACATATTATGCTTTATTAATATTTAATAATTTAAAATTATAATAATATTTAATAGATAATAAATAAATAAATACATATATATATATACACACACACTACTTAAAATTTATATTTATTGTGCATATGAAATTCACACAGCCCAATAAAACAATGAAGCACACTTCATGAAATTAATTTAGAAAAATAAAATGAAATTAAAGATCAAAGACGAAATCAAATGAAATTGCTTGAAGCAGTTTTCCAATCTTTCTAATTTTTCTCTTAAAAAAACCCCCCAAAAAATAAAATAAAAAAAAAACATCAACTTTAATATCTATTAAATTAACAGAATAAAATAGATATAATACACTTCTAAAAGAGCCCATTCACTGCGTTCAAAGCAGAGTAAGAAAAGAGAAATTAAAAGAAAACCCTCAATTGCATAGACCAAACTTTAACTCGTGGGATGAACCTGATCAAGGGGTGACTGCGTAAATGGACTATAATTTCACATTCCCTCTTTAATGGACAAACATTGGACAAAATAATTTCAGTACAGTTCATCTTTCTAGTACAAATAACTAAACATGTCATAAAGGACCAAACATTACTCTAACCCTTTCTTTTTTTTTACCCTCAAAGATCAAAACTTAAGCCTAAATCAAGATGAGGTAAACTTGGTGACTGCCTTGGTACCCTCAGATACAGCATGCTTAGCTAGCTCGCCGGGAAGTACTAGTCTAACAGCAGTCTGAATTTCGCGTGAGGTAATAGTCGGCTTCTTATTGTATCTTGCCAGCCTTGCAGCTTCCTGGGCAAGCTTCTCGAAAATATCGTTGATGAAACTGTTCATGATGCCCATAGCTTTGCTCGAAATTCCGATATCTGGATGGACTTGTTTCAGGACTTTGAATATGTAGATCTTGTACGTCTCCGTGCTTTTCTTCGTGCGCTTCTTCTTCTTGTCCGCAGACGCGGCTTCCTTGGGGAGCTTTTTGCCCGCTTTCGGCTTCTTCTCGGCCGGCGCCTTCTCAGCCACAGAAGTTTTCTTCTCTTCGGCCGGTTTCTTCTCCGCCTTTGGTGCCATCGGAGCTTTGAAAAAAAAAAGTAAAAGATTATCTAAGAAATTGGAAGAACGTTTGTTAAGGATGGCAAATTGGGAGATTCGGTAGTGCGATGAAGGGATGCGAATTGTGATTTGTTATTTATAGATCAGTGAAATGGGGTTTGATTGGTTGGTTTTTAGAATAAAGGATTGGTGACGTGGACACATACGGCCGTTGGATTGAACTGGAGAATCGAGGTCCTAAACAGGATGCGGGAAGATATGCTGATCGATGGTGTGGCTAACATGCACCGTTGGATTTAGCTTTTGAGAAATGGGATCGACGGTTTTAAATAGAATCGTGAACTGTGCTCAATTGGCTGTGAGTTTCTTTTGGTTTGAATTTGACGCTCCCGCGCATGAATGCGACTAAAATTTTTCTGTCAGCGCGCGCTCACAACAATACGAGAGTTTTTAATTTTTATTTGATTTTTTATTTAAAGTGGTGATATAATTTTTTAATTAGATAATAAATTTTATAATTTTTAAAATAATTAATTACGTTATTTTAATGTTCACTTGATAAAAATTAAATTTTTATAAAAATCAATTACCATTAATGTTAATTTATGTTGACATTGGTTTCTCAGCCATCACCTATCAATCAGTATTTCATTTTTTTATATTCTTCAGCCTTTCAATATTCTGAAAAAAGAAAAAAAAATGAGTGTATGAGTGAAATTCACTAAAATGTTCAAATACTTAAATCAAAAAGTATTAATAAGTTATATTTAAGCGTTGGTTCAAGATAACATTTTTAACCTTTTACTGAATCTTACCAGCCTGCGTTGGCTATTGAGATAGATATCCTTAGACACTCTTCTGTACATTATCAGAACCCTGCAAAAGTAGAATTGAAAAAGGGAATTTTTATCATAGTACTTAAGTATGCTAGATCAGCATCAAGCTGAGACTTGTTCATTGGATTCACAAATAAACCCTTGTAAATTCGGGTTACCTGTTGAGTTGTAAAATAGGAGTAAGCTTCAGTTTTTGTTTTCATTCTTTCAAACAATTATTTTTGATGGAAATGAAAGTTGAAAACGGTATTAGATTAGCCACTTGGAATTGTGGATGCTCGGTATTGATCAAACATGTGTATAATTGCATCCCAAAGAACTGACGTGGTCTCAAACTTACAACCAGAATTTTATGTGACCAATTCCATTCATACATACAATAAAACTACATTTTGCTTGTAATTCAAGCTCTCGGGTAAATCATACCAAAAGCTCTAGGCTGATATTTAATCAGACGAACAGAACAATGAAGATGCCCGATTTCCTGTGTCTAGTATTGGCGATTTGATGTTACAGAAAGCATAATTCGACCATTTAGTCAAACTGAAACGAATAATAGTATTTGATCGCTTCTAAGAGTAATAAGAAGAATGAAGCATCCATTCATATAGTTCAAAAAGAAACATCCATTTTGGGACTTAAAAACAAGCCTAAACAAAGGTTATCCATCCCCCATAAAATTGAAACACCTTAGCTTTGTAGAAATAACCATTAAGTTGCCACTCATTCCATAATTTCCACACCACAACAAATCAACAAAGACATCATAAAGATCATTGAATTGGCTCTAGACAAGGACACGCTGCGTAGGTGAAACTTCAACAGCAAACCAGTATCATTATCCAGTCCGGTTCAAATTCCCCCCAGGAACTATTAACATTTCACCTACTCTAACACAGAGAGCATTAAGAAAATATCCATAACTGACATCAGGAAACTATTTAGTTAGCACGGCTTTTGGAAACATGGAGACCCATCTCAGTTGGCTCAGTTGCCTGCAGCTCTACTTGAATACCATTTAGCTCTCTCTTGAACCTGTCCTTGGAGCTTGCATAAGTCATCTTGCTTCTCACCTTTGAAGAGTCAGGAGCCTTTATACAGTAAATGAACATTAGCAGCCACCACTGCAAGTAAGTTCAGAGCAAAGAAAAAGAATGCTTTCAGGATATAATATCTACCATGCAATGAAGAAAATCTTGCTTTTTTGGCAGCTCTCCTCGGTAACAAAATCAAAATCATAGACAGCATATCTGCACTCATCAGCAGGAAGCCGTGCATTAAAATCTTCATAGCTTTGAGTTGGCTCACCAACCTTTTCCACAATGACCTGCTTCTGCTTCTCCTCAATCTTAAAAACTATGAAGCGGTAGGTTCTTTTAGCTTTCAGCTCCAAAAACCTTAACTTGCAGTCATCATGCACAGCCATACCAGAAGCAGCATTAGCCTACAGATAAAATGAAAAGTTGGCTACTAAAAAACCATAGAAACTTACAATATCGAAATGAACTTTCCTTAAAACTCCTTGTTCGCTGCGATTCCACCTTCCTTCCAAAATGAAGTCAAAACAGCCAACTATCAAATAAGTCCATATTCATCACCTTTAGGTCTTTAGCAAGGGTAATAAAATCACAACCTGATTCTGTGAGACACCCTGCCCTAAATCCTCCAGTTTATATGTTTTTTAATTTCTGTTTTAGATGTACATGTATGACATTTCAAATTTTGGATCACAAATGTTGACATAATCCTAAAGCAAACAAAATTTTGTATCACTTGTTTGTTGGTTGAAAATACATGAATAGCTAGAAATCCAAAAATATTAATAGAATAATGCATTAATATATCACACATTGCAAATCAACACAACTTTTAAATTCAAATTCCAAACCCTAATCATCATCCTCACATCACTCTCAATCTCGTCATAGCCACATAATTCATATCAAATGCAAACCTATATTAACATAGCAACTTCACAACACTACTAAACACCAAGACCAAATTCACCCTGATGCAATCACTCTAAAATAATAACTAAGATCAAATAATAAATTTTTTCTATATAATAGAGCAACAAATAATTTAAAGATGAACTTACATTATCTTCTAGCTAAGTTTTTTTGTCACCTCCTAATATTGCCATAAATCACATTGATGATATATTGATCCTATGCAAATTCAGTAGAGCTGAATCAACCTTTGTCATCCATTGTGTGAATTGAGCTGACTACTCTTGTGCATATGAGAAGCCAACGGCCATTTGCTTCCTTAAGTTCCCTGGATGCATGAAAGGACTAGCCAATTGCTTTGTTTTCTTATATTGTCGTTCATATTTACTGCGTAAGTCAAAGGAAAATGTGTCATCAATAACGTGTACATTCAATGTTAGAGGTTTGGAACATGACGTGGAACCAATAATAATTTCTAAAATTGAATTGTCCTCTACATCCACTTCATCCTATAAATATTATATAAGTATAAATTTCTAAAGAAAAAATGTCAACTAATAAAATTAACTTAAAAAACTAAAATTATTTTTTACTCGAGACATGTTTATAAAGTACTTAAACTTTTCGTGCATTTTTGTTTGAAAGGCTTGTATCTCTTGCCTAACTAATGCTATTTCACTATTAAATAACTCTTTCTACTTCAAAAAATGTGCCTCTATATCAACAAGGAATAATTACTCTTACTTCAAAAAATTAGTCTCCATATCAATACGAACCACATTAATTGCCTTTAGTACCTCATTTAAAGTCACATATTGAGTTCTTGGAGATGCATTGGCTGGTCTAGAAAAGAAACCTATATGTGCAATGGGTGATCTAGTTGGAGAAGACGAATGTGGGGTAAAGGCTAGAACATCAATATTTTCTTTATTTGTTTGAAATGCAGGTTCTGACTATGGGATATCTTGATCACGAAGCTGTAAAGAATGTTGATCATCATCACCTCAATTAGTAATGTCAATAATAGAACAACATGATATAATTAAAGTATAGGATTAAAGGATAGGCAATAAATTTAACTTAGTTGCTGCATTTACTACAAATTGATCACTGGTAGTTGGCGAATTATTCTGTTATGTAAGTGCAAAAGGGAATAATGATATCTCTTCTTTGTAATCTCTTTCTAGAATTCTAACTGATAATAACTATTTAACATATGACAATAAGTTCTCTGCATGCATAGGAATCAACTCACGCAATAAAGAAGGCTACATGGGCAATATTATTTTCAATCATTGTTAATATAATAGCTAAAATATAATAATCTTAATTTACATGTATATATAACATAAATCACTTACATTTGTTGTTTTAAACAAAACTTGGCAATTGTCATGTCTCGCATTCTTCAGTGTTGTCTAGCTTAACATGTAAGGAACTTCATCTTTTATCCTATCAGCATACTTACCTTTATATGTAGAAATAGTCTCATATATTCACACTTATATATAACATGAAAAATCACATGTTGATTAGCATAGTTTACTCTAAAAGATACACAAATCACAAATTTGAAACTTAAAAAGTGTTCAAGTGCATTTTATAAACTATTTTGTCAACACCAAACTTTATAAATTCCACAACATTAAGCTAAATAGAGTCTCATAAACTCCCAAACAAATATTTAAAAGACTACTACATATAGTATATTTAGAATTTCTAAAAAATTTTAAAAAATAAGAAACTATATATAAATACACACTTGAAATGCAATAAAAAAACATTGCAAGTTATATTGTTCACAAGTATGGTTCTCATCATTTTGTTTTTGTTTTTAAATTTATGTGCCTTCCAACTAATACTTGTGAAATATATTTATATGTCAATGCCCATGACAATGTGCCCCAAAGATAATTATTAAAAGCGTCTAAATTATCCACTAATTGCATCACGAAAGGATTAACTTTCCCCCGAGTATCCCTCCCCAATAAAAACCTCTCTACACAGAAAACTAATGCCATCTTTAATGTATCATCATTTTCTATAGTACTGAAATCTATCTCCTTAAAGAATTTGTTAAAGAATTTGTTTAGTTGATTCCCTTTTATCCACAACACCCTGGAAAAAAAATTTATTTCGTAATCAATGTATATTCCTTCTTTCCTTTGGAATTTGATTTTTGGGTAATTATCAAAATTTAATCCAGTTATCAATTCAAATTTTAATTTAGAAAATTAAATTAGTTAGTTGGATACCAAAAACTATAGTTGTTGCTTCGTTTCAGTGCCAGTCATGCAAACTTTCTTTAACAATATATTGTGAACTATCATGCCAAAAAATCTAAACTTTTGCAACTGTAAAAACCTCCCAAAATATGATTGTAAAAATATATCTAACTGTACAACAATTAATTTCTATTTAATCTTATTAATAACTCACATATATGACAAGGATGAGACAACTATTAGGAAAACATCTGATTTTGTTATTTTGAATCTTCTACTTATAGTGCCCATGTTACCTGGACCAAAATTACATGTAAAGGTATAGTATAAATGTAAATATAAATAATATTAAATTATGTTATAATAAAATATAAATTAAATTAAAAATTATTTTAAAAAAAACATAATTCTTTACCACATATTATAACTATATGCAACAAAACCAAAATTATTTTTTAGAAAAAAAATTACTTGACATTGGAACATGCAAATATGCACATTTTTTCTTTTTTCTATTAATATTCATAAAAATTAGTCTGTTTCTTTACAATAATTTTTTATATATATTAATGCAATTTTTATTCAAATATATCACATATAAGTATTTCTTCTTGTATGAAATCCTATGTTATTTTGATGTTACTAATGTGCATACTAAAGAATACTTACATGAAATTTTAAATTTATTACCTTTACTTTAGGTTTTATTTGTATTCTTTCAAAAATTAGAGTACACAAATATGTATATTCTTTCAAAAAATGTATATTAATAAGAGCTTTCATGATATTAGAAAGATATAATATATAGTTTATAACTCTCACTTTTAAGAATTAATATATTACCTTAAGCATCTTAGGCTTGAGCACTCCTCGTTATTCCTTCGTTCGTATTCTTACCTTTACAAACAACAAAATAGTCTTATATAAACTTTCAACATCAAAATCATTATAACCTTTACTACTTCAAAATAACATAACATGAGTTTTATAACTTTAAATGATGCAAGACCAATGCTATATTAAAGATAATTCAACCAGATTTTTGTTAATATAGGTCGTAACTACCAATTCACAGTGAGTTAGTACAAATTTTATAAAATTCAAAACGTGCACTGTAATTTTCTTGCACCTGGCAATAGTTACTATTTTAACTATAACTCCCAATAAAAATTTTCAAATTGACTACTATTTGTTTCTACTATTTCATAACTAAATTCTCTTAAACATGTTAATTTTTCACTTTAAAATTCAATGTGAGATTACAATAGTGGCAGTTCTAAGTTAACTATCCATGTTTGAGTTTGACAACATTTTTAAAGAAAGTGAAAATCCTTGAGTCTCATGTACATTGTGGCTAAGCATACATTCTATATTGAGATTATAGATTCATAATATGATATATATGATTATGAAGAGATACTAAATAAGACATACATGATATAAATAGGAATATAAGCTTATAGCAGTGCAAAAGACCAATTTAAAGCTTAAAAATATAACATGAAAAGGAATTCCAAACCAACTTTAGGTTGAAATGGCAAGACCAAATGACAAAAGATTCAAGTCTTGAAAAAGATAAAAAGATAACTAAAATGTCTTCAAAACAGTATAGCAATAGATTAAAATTCTACTTTAACATATTTACTACAAAATTGTGTAAACAATATTGAACTGACCTAAAATAATTAAGATTATGAACCCTTACTTAGTAGAAATTTTGAATTATTAAATAATAACTTGACTCAAGAGTTGAAATATTTTCTTTGGTGTTGCAGGCACTTCTTTTCCAGTTGTATCTCCATCCTGACTTTGCAATCACCTAATCAATTATAAGATAGAAACCCTTCAAATATGTCACTTTACAAGATTATACACTACAAAGCCCATACACACTTAAATATAAGAGATAACTCTGTAGTTATTTCTGTGCACCAAACATCCATGAAGAAAATAAAAGAATGAAATATCTTATTTGATGAATTCTTATATAATACAAACCAATAACTGTTTATCCTTTTTAAGTTAACCATTAGAAATTAGATACACAAACACAATAATAATAATGATACACATGCATACTAACAAGAAACTGACAACAAATTACTTTTTGGTCTCTCAATTTTAGAAGCACCATCTCCTGTTTTTACCATATACCATGTCTAGTAGTAGTAAAGATAAATACAATGACAAAACAAGACAATAGAGAAACAAGAGAAACTTACCTTGAGTGTAGAAAACACAAGAGAAGGATTGGTAAATGGTAGTTTTTTAGGTCATCTGATTGTAATATGCTTCTTCATCGTACATATAATCTGAATATCATTAGTAAATAATGAAATACGAATGTGTTAATATTTAACAAGTAAACCAAAATATAACAAAGAAAGCCACAACCAAGACTATGAGAGAGTTCAAACAGGACAAGCTTGCTAAACATATCCAAATGTCTACAATCATATTTATAACATTATTATTTAATCACTTCTCAGTCGATAAAATCACCCTTTTTTTGTTGAATATTCAAAAATCTTTTCATTTAATCACATACATTTTTATAATGTAGATCACCCTTAACTTATGGTTAATAACTTGTGAATACGCACTTACATCACTTTTTGAACATGTATTTACAACAATTATTCAGCATCGATAATATCTTTCATTTAAGTTTTTTACTTAACTCATTACATAATATATAAACATATACATATAGAACTCACTATAATTTACATTTTTACAAACATAAGGTGGGCATAAAGCCTTATTTTTGTCAACGGACTGAAAGTACAAAAAAAATCTCCCTCGATGAAATTTGTCAAGGGAAAGAAAGCAAAAAAAGAATTATTCAATTAAAGTACACAATTAACCTACAAAAAATTATTCGATTAATGCAATATATAGAAATTAAGAGATGTACCTATGACTAATGTCAGGCTTTTAGTTTGTAATTTTGTTTGTCTTCTTTTCCTTTTTACAAGATCTATTATTTGAAAGTTTGCTCCGAATTTTTGTTGCTTAACCTTTTGGATAAGCAAAAGAAAAATATATCTATAAACACTAAGGAAAAGAAAGAAAATCATGCCCACTGGGCCATGAAGCACACATATAAGCATTTAACTGACCATCATTATGCAATTAGAATGGTAATGTTAATAGAAAGACACATAATATACCTTTTATCTAGATACTCCAAATTAAGGTGTTCAATAGATATCCCAACTAAACAAAAACTTTTATTTACTCTTGAAACAAATTTTTCAGCGGTATCAGCCCCAACAACATTAATGACTTAGACTTGATTTTCATAATGTTTAGGTAGGCACCAAAGTGTTTAAGCAAACACTAATTTCCTAGCCTCAATTTGAACATGCTTAAGTGGAGACTACTACTAACGTATATTGCAATACATAAACTCTAATTAATAACATCAACAAGTGATATATCGAAGATAAGTAAAAAATGTCTCATTCAACGAAATTTGTCGAGAAAAAGAAGGCAAAAAAATAATTTCCCTAATAAAATTCGTCGAGGGATCGAAGGTATAAAAAGTTTCCTTTAATGAAATTCGTTAAGGAAAATAAGGGAAAAACATAATTTCTTTTAACAAAAGTCGTTGAGGGACCAAAGGTAAAAAATTCTCCCTTGATGAAATTTGTCAAGGGAAAAAAAGTAAAAAAAAATTTTCCTCTACGAATTTTTCTCAACAAAAATCATCGAGACCTACACTTTTTCCACCATAATCCCTCAACGAAAATTAAGGCAAAAATGGGTTTTGATCAATTTCATCAATTGTCATTGTTCATCATCATCTTTAAGACTCCATTTTTAACAAAATCTCTTTAATCTCACACATTAAATTAAACATAACCCAAAATTAATTGTATAAAATACCATAAATTGATTTCTAAACCTAATATTATCATTTCCTAACCCTAATGAACAAAATAACACTGACATTTAAAATTTTTCATAAAGCAATGACATGGAAAATATTTGATGTGAATAGAAAATGGCATTGATTTTCTTCACATATATTGTTCTTCTTCAAACGCACGTAAACTTAGCTTCAACTTTGCAATTTTCTCTATTTTAATTTTGCCTTTCATGGTTTCGCTTTCTTCTCTATCGGCATGTCTTTTGTTTGTTCCTTTCTTTGTTCTATTTGATGAGTAGAAAAATGGAATTAAATGGACTAAGTAATCTAACTAATAATAAGTAATGAGCTTAGAATTAGGGTTTAGAACTTAAGAACAATGTGTCTAAATCACAAAATATAAAGGATAAGAGTGTACTTTGTTTTCATTATCGTCAGTAACTTGGTTGATTTCAATAGGCAATGGCTTTACCTCATACTCATTGTTGTCGAGTTGGTTTCGCCTTGCACTCTTATAGAATTGCACTAGCAGTTGTCATCTATCTACGAAAATGGATGCTTAAGTTAAACAATTTTGATATGAATTTCAATTTTGATAGTAAAAAGGAATTTGTGAATTTCACAAATGAATCAAGACTATTTTTTGTCTGAAAGCCAAATAATTGGCTCCAAATATAACAACTTTTTAGTCTAGGCTGTAAACAAAAATAGGGAGTAAAAATGAGCCATCGTTGTCAAAAACCTAAGTATAATCCAGTTATCTTATTTTGTTGGTAAATAAAGAATGTTTTACTTCTACAAATACAGAAATAAGAAATAGAATTTTTGAGATTCAAAGGGTGCTGCAAACAGTGTAGCATGCTTGGATTTGCACATGGCAGCCAAATATTGTTTGAACCAATTGAGGGGTAGATGCATTTGCCCATTATCGTTGCCTTCATCACAATTTTGATGCCCTTTCACAGCGCACTTCACTCAGTTTTCTTGATATCGTAACATCTTGACTCTTGATTGATGCAGGTCTAATGATGCAACAATGGCAAGTACGTACAAGGTAACCGAATATAAACCAAACGTATTTCACCATTAAAATTTTGTTCTTTGTCATTCAGCATATACTAGTTGGTAGGCAATACTAGCAGTTATAGTCGTTTGGACTTAATGAAACAATATCAAAATCCTGCTTGCTTGCATTTTTTTCCTTCTAATGAATCACACCAGCTTGAAAGTGCCTGTCAATGTAATAGCAGCTCTGGCTTAGTGTGGTATTTATTCTTTCCTCAATGATGCTCCGGTTGGTGCATTTATATGAAAGTATTTAACCATGTTATAGTGTGATCAGTTACGGGAATAAAATTACAATTTGATTTCATAATGAGTTTAAATTGACAATACAATCAGGGTTTATTTCATTTAGAAGTCGATATTGGACATGCTTCAATTTGATAATAGCAAGCTCCTTTGTAACACATTCTATCGTTGGTCACCGAACGTTATGTCAAATTTAAAGATCCCAAGACAGGACAACTCGAAATTTGCTTGACTGTCAAGAGCTTGCATCCTTTCCTGGATTTTCACTCTTTGCAACTTCAACAAAAATCAGTCTTCCGTTAACCATCTGTGCAAGATAACAAGATAAAGTGACCGTGAGTAGGTCGGAAGTTGTTTGACATATAAATTTCATAACAGGAGGTAAGTTCAATCACACAAAATGCAGCAAAAAATTAGCATTTTGGCAGCAGATATTGGAAAAATGCTCTTGTTGAGGCAGATTAGGAGAATAAAATGAATAAAGGGTATATATTTGTAACTGCTGTGTTTGAAAACAAGATGAATGAAGTGTCCAGGGCAGGGAAGGTAACGTTATTGGCATCAAAGGACCGCATAGCTACCAGGTGTAAACAGAGCATCCTGACAACGTTCATCACTATGATGAAGAAAGAAAGTTTTTAAGAGTAACTTGAAATGGTGGGTCTCATGTCAACAATGAATAGGATCGAAAAGCAAAATACACCATAAATCAACAAGTAAGATACTTTGTTACAAACAAAATTGACATGAAATAAAGATACAAAGACAGAGCATCAGAACACACGTCTGAATACGGTCTCGATTACATAATTATTTCCCAGAAATTTGATAACTCGGCTTTAAAACTGACATTATTAGCATTCCTTCAATACTCAATCAAGTAAAGCCTATTCCTATAAAGTTTTACCCATGATTTTGCGTATTAAGTCCATTACATCAGTAAAATTCTTTAACGCACATCGAAATGCAGAGAAATTTATTATAGATAACCCAAAAATTTCAAGTAGTTTTAGTATAATGAAAGAGCTTGGTTTAAGAATTACCCTGCCATTCATGGCCTTTAACGCCTTCTGTGCCTCAGCCTCTGACTGAAATGTGACAAAACCGAACCCTTTAGGCCTTTGAGTTTTGGGGTCTTTAATTAGCTTAGCTACACACAGCACACACAGAATTTAACAACCCATTTGCAATAACAAATTAATTGTAATTTTTCCAAAAAATAGGAAACATTTGATGGCGAATTACCTTCTACAACAGCACCAAAAGGAGAAAACAACCCTTTCAGTTCTTTTGCCGTGATGTACGATGACAACCCTATGAACAAAATCAAGAATCAAACTCCCATATAAATACACAGATAAATATAATACGAGTATGTGCGGGGAGAGAAACTACTGCTGACGAAGAGTTGCGCCCCGAATTTGTTTGCCATAATCGCGCGTGCTTCCGAGTTCCGAACATTGGTTTATTTAGGTATTTGCGGCTGCAATAAGTGGTTATACTTCTAACTTCAACGACGTGTCGTCCGAAAGCAACACTGCAGGTCTCCTGCTATTCAAATGACATAAACGACATTTCATTCACATAAAAAACGACTTGTCGTCTGATTGTGATCCATAGATAATAGTGTCGTTTACATGTAAATAAAGCACCATGGTTCGTTTTTTGTTTGTTTGTAGCATCAGTATACAATAAAATAGAGATCTAACCCCGAGGTCTAACTCCAGAACCAGGAATTCAGTGATAACAGCCCATACATAAGCCACAAAGTTGAAATTCACTTATCTTGTTTTAGAGGCAACTTCTAGTACAGAAGGACGAAAAAGGGCCCCAACCATGAGAAGGATTACTTTAACCAACTCCAATTCGGTTTGCCGCCATAGAACTCAACACTGACGCTTACTTGTCCAACACTATGCTTCGATTCTGCCCTTCTAAAAGGAATATCGGCTCTAACAATTTCATCTCCGTCTGCAAAATAATTGGGCATATGACATACAAAAAGTTCACGCCCTTCTATATCTCTAAAGATAGGGTGTGCCAACCACCCAACGCATTGCCAGTTTGACAGCAGAAAAAGCCACAGAAGCAGGCTCCTGAGTAAAATTCAGACAAGCCAAAAGAGAAACCCAAGAAAACTGAAATAAGATTTGAGAACACCTGCAGTAGAAAATTTTAAATGAAATACATAGCTGGTAAAAATGCAACCTGCATTCCAATTCTCATATAAACGCTTAAAGGGCCATTTACCATGACCTACTGTAGTGGCAATTACTTTTGAGAAAATTTTAGATAAGACAACTCACTATGTCGGCATTATCCATTACGGAGTTGGTTTCTCTCTTTTTTTCAATAAATTATGTAATTGTAGTGACAATTATTTTTTAGAGAGTTTTAAATAGGACGGTCCTATTACATCAGTATTACTGATGTAGTGAAACTGTCTAATAAATAAAATGAGATAAACGTTTTTATTGATTGTGGGTAAAAAAAATCAATAAAAAAATTTATTATTTAATTGATATGATGAAAAAAATATATAATTTCTTTGTTGACTTTTTTTACTTACAATTAATAAAAATATTTCTTTTATCTTATTTATTAGACAGTTTCATTACATTAACAATATTAACATAACAAGATCGTTCTATATAAGACTCTCTCTATACAAGACTCTCTCGTTATTTTTACATTCTCGTTGCTTCCACCGCCAGTAAAGAGGTTATTGCATGTACCAAGGACCCTCAGCATAAAAATTTGCAGAGTGGAAAGCGTCTTTGCCCAGCACATCCAATTTCTTCACACTGTTTAAGACAAGCCGTAAAATTCAGAACATGAACAAAGACATTAAAATTTAAAAAATGTGCCGCATGCAATAGCAGGTAAAGACGAATACATTAATTCAAGAGCCGAAAAGGCATAAAACAATAGATTATATAAGAAACGATATGATAAAATCAATTGAGCCATACAATCTACAAGGAGGATGAACTGACAAATAAACTATAGGTGTTCATATGTATGCTCTTGTTAGAATCCCATTGAACAAGAATTTTCACTCAGTTAACAACAGTTTGATGAAACAAAGATTAAATATGTGACATTTAGCTCAAGAATGAACTGCTCTCAAAGTAGCTACATTTGCGCATGGCCGTTTAAACAAGGATGCAAAAACAAGAAGTAAAGAGTTTTTTTATGCATCCAGCCTATCTAGCTTTCAGCATTTCTAGTAATTTATTGACAAGTGAAAGCATAAATACTCTCTCTCTTATTCCCTGTAAATAGGGAGGATCGATGGTTTGTGAAATCTGAAGTTCTCTTTTTAAATAGAGCAGTATAACCCTTGAATATATTTTATTTTTAGTACGTGAGCTTGGCGGATTTTGGGGTCACAGACAGAAGGCTATACCAAAAACTTGTGTAATAAACAGGTTTTTGCAAAAGATTAGCTATTATACCAAGGAAATACTTGAATGCATTACTTCATCCGCTGAATTATTAGTTTATGTAAATCTAAAATACGATCAATAAGTAAATTACCAAACAATATTAAATTACAATACACACAGACATAAATGCATAAATGCTTTCAACTTTTCACTGATCCATATCATGTCTTTACTATACGTACCACATATTTGTCCTGGCAAGCTTATCATTCAGCTAGTTTTGAGCTGTTATCGAATTTCCAGTTATCTGGCAGGTTAAAGGATTAACTCGGGCAACCTGGGTTTTCAGATATTGATGGGAATTATGAGTATATTGCTTGTTCAGCTAAGGTTGCAAAATAATGAACCATCTTGTAGCTAAATCTACCAGAGTCTAAGGCCATATACAAAGAAAACCAGAGAAAAACCAACAAATTAGTATTACCTGTAACTCGCTGGCATCCAGAGCTTCAACGAGCACCACATACAAAGCAATCCAATACTGACCAACCATACAAAGATTAAATCTGTTATAACAATCAAGGGCGGTGAGCCCTGGCTTATCACAGATTTCGTAAATTGGCTTACTAACATTGGCCTTCTGAGGTTGAGTGTTTGCTGCAGAATTAGTATGAGGCCGAGATGGAGCAGAGCGGCCACTTGGAGCTTTCTCCTTCAGATAGGTTGGCATTTTAGGCTTAATAGCAGCATAGGCAAAGTGGTTGTCTGTAATATGAGAGGTTTGTGTCTCCAAGAGGGACTCAAATCTTACTAAGAAAGTCTTCAATGGTAACTCCTTATCTCAGCTAGCAAAATTGTAAGAGGTAATAAAAGGAGTGAAATTTGAACCCGAACCTCCAACAAGCAAATTAATTAGATCTTGGTAATCAATTGGCTTTGCTGCGGCAGCCAATTGATCAGCTAAGAATTTTGCATCCTCAATGTAGGCAGTGCAGCTGCGATCATCTCCAGTAATTCTCTGCAATTGGCTTCTGATGAGAGCAATTCTAGAAAGTGACTGAGAGGAGAATTTGGCCAGCAGTGAATCCCAGGCTTGCTTAAAGGTTTCCAGTTTATAAATGGTGGAGACCAGCGTCTGCGAGATTGAAGCTGGTATCGAGCTAAGAACAAAATTGTCCTTCCAAAACCAAATTGTTTAATCTGGGCGTTGGCTTCTTAGATGACAGATGCCATGTAAGAATATATCTACTGCATAAGACATTTGAAAACATAGAACTGAATGGTTTGGAATACTGATCGTAGCCTTCGTATTGCTTGTATAATTTATAAATGAACTAAAAGACTAAAAAGGATAGTAAACTTAAACTACCTGGCGTTACAATGTATTTCTAACATTAACTTTACAAAAACAGCAGTCTTCTACACTGATTTGATGATCTTCTCCTGAAGCCTCGGTCACACTTTCACTTGCTCTAACACTGCTCACCTAGAAAGTGACATAAAAACATAATTGGATAGCAGTTCTCTCCGCTTGCGGGCGGTGAGTGAAAAAAAATTCAAATTATTAAAGAAAAACTTGACTATACAAATTTTTATTTATTTATTCATATATGTATGGGATCAGGGATGGAGCAGAAATTTTATTCCGGAAGGGTAACTAGTTACAATTAAACAAAAAACACTAATAAAACTAATAAACACGAACTTTATAATCAATTTATTGTGTTTTATATACATTTATTATTATTCTTGGTGTATTTTTTACACTTTAAAATGTTGTGCAATAATTTGAGTAAACATTTAAGGTATACAAATTAACTTTTCCATTTTACAAAGAAGGTAGTATATTGCTATTCCTTTGAATTAATGATCAAGAGTGGCTATAAATTTTGAGTTGATGTAGGCTTGCAGCAATTAAGATTGAAGTTTGAAAGATTTGTCATAATTGGATTAAATTCTTGTATGCTCTTTTCTCCTTTTCTAGTAGTCCGAATTTCAAACTCTTAACGGCATCTCTTAGCCAAATAGTTTAAATATATAAATGCCTTCATATCTCCTTCAGATCTGGAGGAATCTTCGCTGCCCTCTAACATGATCCCACAAATTCATTCCCATCAAAAAGTTCTGTATCACATATGTCTAGTAGGTCTAATCATCACCTGCCAACTACAGACCAATAGCTTGAAGAGAATCCGAGTTTTCACTTGCCATAACTCTTGAAAGGATGAGAGCAATTTCAAGAAAAGATTAATGAAATTCTCTTAAAAGGAAAGATACTCAAGGGGCTGAAATTTCGAAACGAGAAGCATCAATTAATTCAAAAGAGGGTGAAACAGAGATTTGTTCTATTACCATGAAAACAAAACTTGGTCAAACGACCAAAAGAACTGCCGTCCGATTGCAATCAGTAGTTGATTTTAGGCTAACTATCTGTCAACGAAACATTCTTTTAATACAGGGGATTGCTAACCATATTATATAAACCTCTTATTTGTACATTCTTATATACTATGAAATATATGTTACTATGGTTTGCAGCAATAATTAGAAAGTCTTCTCTCAGCAACTGTGAGGATGGGAGAGGTAAACAATGACAAGGTAGGATAATATGAAAAAAAAGTGAGCCTACTTTATTCATGAACGGAGTTGCTGATATATACAATGAAGCATAAACGGGATCTTAGAAAAATCTGCAGTAAAAATAAACTCACAAAACCACTAAAACTAGTCTCCTAGAATAAAGGAACCATTTGCCAACTAAACACATGAAAATAGGAAATAACATAACAATATTTTGACCAAGTAATTTCTGTAGTAATTTTAACACTCCCCCTTATTGCAGAAACTGGATGTCCCTAGCATTTCTCTAAACAACTCAAATTTTCCTAAAGCAAGTGGTTTCATGAACAAACTACTAGTTGCTCATTTGTGCTACAATAATCTATCTTGATGCTCCTTTGTGCAACTAAATCTCTTATAAGATGATGCCGGTCTCTGTATGTCTTGTGCGATTGTGATACACAGGATTTTTTGTCATATCAATTGTTGATTGATTGTCACAATAAATGATTGTTGCTTCAGCTTGCTTTTGCTTCATGTCTTCTAAATTCTCTGTAACCAAATTGCTTTACAAGCTGCTGAAGTCACAGCCATATACTCAGTTTCTGATGATGATAAAGCAGTTGCTGGTTGCTTCTTTGTACTCTGTGAAATAACTCCAGACCCAAGGTTGCCCAATCACTATCAGAGAAACCACAAAACTTAAAACTATGACTAGCAACCCCAAAATGTAACTTTCTAGGACTGTATAAATCTCGAAAAAATACTTATAGCAAATATTATATCACATCGATTATTAGTAACATAAAGTATACTCCCTACATAATATTCATTTTTCTAATTAATTAGGAAATTATTATGTTACTCCAAGAATTTTTTTATTATTTATATAAAATTTGTTTTAGTTAAAAAATAATTTTATTTTAAATAGTAAATATTTTGATAAAATTAAGATTTTAATTTATTTTGCTAAAAGATATATTTAATCATTTATATTAATTATTGACAAATAACTTTTTTAATAGATAATTTAATAGAAAAAAATTTTTTATTTTATTTTACATTATACTTTTAATATCCTATATATATATATTAAATTTTCTCTAATAACCTATAAAATTCCTATTACTTTGAAGGAACCTTTTGGATTTAACAACCAACTGAACTACTCAAGGGTTAAAACCTTTGCTTTTAGACAGAAAGCATTAGCGCCTCTGACTAATCCCACTTTTTCTTTCAACTGAAATAAGATTTTTGGTTATAAATTTTTACAATTATTTTTTATAATGAGAAAATATGAATGCTGAATGCTGTAATTATTGATGATGTTTGAGGGAAATCATTTTGGAGATCCAAGTCAGAGTTGGGTTTTACTCTTGTTTTGGCTGTAGCATCAGGACGAACACTAGTAAAATTGCAACTTGTATACTTATTTCGACTAGAGACTCGGACAAACAAGTCTATAATGAGAAGAGCTTCGAGGAAAGAAGGATAATGAAGAAGAGTCCTACGCAATAATCGCATGTTAATTGAACTTTAAGAGTGCCCTTCATCCATGTCCTCGAATTGTCTTTGCTTGACAGCATAACTGTGCATTAAACGTTTATAGTCAACGAGGCTTGGTCAGCCAGTCCTGCTAATTAATTCCTGTAATCAGGATGCCAAATACAAAATCAACCAATAGGATAGGATCGAAAAGCAACATATACCTTAAATCAACAAGCATGGATGCTTTATTACCAAAAACATTGACGTGAGAAAGAAACCCGCATGCACTTGAGCCAAATTAAGCGTGTGCCCTTAAACCCACGTACACGTATTAGTGCCTCAAGCTGGCTGTTGATAGTTTTGAAATTGGATTAAGATACTCTCTTTGTCTTTTCTACGGTGATTTTAAATATATATTAATATGTAACATAACTAATAATAAACGCTTTAAATTATATATTAACTTTCTTGCTCCTTTCAAATAAGCACCAACACGAGGGAGGACTATCAGCAAACACATCACTTGATCATATTAAGTGTTCACTTACAAGAGCAGAATAAATTTTAAGCACAATGTCGCTAAGAATGGCCCCTCAAATGCTAGCAAAATTTCATGCATGCATGCAGGCACACAAACCGGCCATGATTAATCCTTTCTTGTTTGTACATTAGTTATGATTATGAAAAACTTCAATGTTACTGAGGATCAATCTCTCAGTTAGGTTGCATTCGCAGAAAGAATCAAATTAGTTCCCAGCTGAAACGGCAGCTCCTTAAACACTCACTCTTTACTTTAGTCTAGCGATCACAAAACATATAAAAGTAGTAGTAAGCCTTAAATGAAATTTTGCGTCGAATATTGTAGTGCCCTGACTATGTCAAAAACTTAAAATCCCAGATGCACGTGCATCTCCTTGCACATCTGCGGGGTGGCTAATGCCACTTCAACCATAAGAAATGCATGCAACTTTTGCAGATATAAGATTTTAAATCCATGAAGTAAAATGAAATATGAATAGGCCATCTTACGTACTTCCAGCACAAGGCTCTGCAGCATTTGCTTCGGTACACAGATGTTATGGCCACTAGATGCAGTGAAGTCCGTGCCAAAACCCAAAAAAACAAATAAAACTAAGAGCCATAACAAATAAGCGTACATACTGAAGGATTTATAAGTGAAAACACCAGAATTTTCGGTGAGTTCAAACTTCTGTTCTTTATTTCGCCTGATGTATCTCAAAATTACTCAAGATATGGTAGTTCGTCCCATAGGTTTGTAATTGTTAAAGGAATTAATTCTATGCTACTGGTATGGAAAAGATTCTTGTGCAACAATTGCATTTTGATTGAAGCTTTTAAGTAAGCCCTTTGACCATGCCCTTGAACTATCATTCCTCTGGAAAGTTACTTTGTCCCAGACGATGATTCTGTCCTTGGTAGTATTGTGGTTCCCTCTCTTGTCCGCACACCAGTCCAGAGCAACAGCCTATCCCTACAATAAGACTCTCAAGTCAAAATTCAGAACCCATAAAAAACACTATAAGAACAAGCCTTCTGTCAAAGCTTAATTTGTATATTCTTGAGTGCAATGACTTTTTCAAACACTTACAAAAAGAGGATGCATCTTCCCTCTCGGATCAAATCAGTGGGGGATAGCACCTCAACCTGAAGAATATAACATTCATATACATGATTTTAACTCATTACTTAGTGGAGAAAAGGGGGGGAAATATTATATACAATCTTACATATTTCCAGCCCAAGGGAGTGTTGCATCCAACACAAACCATGTATGCCATTTTGGCATCCGGACCCTCGAGAAGATGTTCTGGTGTTCTCTTCACCAAGTTCACTCTACATATCAAAGAACAATGAATCGTAATTTCAAACGATACTCCATCGCAGAAAAATAAAGTTATGATGTCCCAAGTTATCGAAACATAAATGGATGTCTCGCAGATAGTTCGAGAGATATCTTACGCAGTGTCTACGTTAATTGACCGAGTTGGTACATGCTGCAAAAGGCATTAAAAACAGCAGTTAGGCAAAAGGATTCCTCATGTCTAAATCAAAATTAGTAAGGGAATTCTTAAAAAAGAAAAAGCATTAGCCCTGAGGCGAGCAAGTACAGAATTCTTTCGCTCTTTTTCCATAATTGAAGTCAAATTCAGACATCATAAACTATCATATAATATTTCTTAATGATTTAATTCACTTGTAGAAACTTGTTAGCAGACCAGACTCTGTTTTAGGTTTCTGTTTAGTCTAGTTTCAAAAACAAATATATATCTGAGCAATTTAAATCTTTAATAGTCTGAAGAAAACCTCCCATCTCATTTTAACAAAACCATCAAACCCATGATACCATTTTCTAGTGTATTACCGTAAACACATATGAAGAACAATAAATCAGTAGAAGAAACGACAAAGAAGAGTTACATTATCAATGAAAATGGCCTTTCTTGGTATCAACACACAGTGACAATATTCGCACACACGAAAGAAAAGAACGCTAATGTACAACAAGATAGTTAGAGCGAGAGAGATGTTACTGCAGAGATTTCGTCTTGTTCAGGGAAATGAATGTGGGTTTTGCATTTACGACACAAGAAGAAACTTGTGTTTCGAGTCCGATCGAATTTAACAACAGAGCTCCCTGATGCCATTGCTAATTCGATTGATCAAAGCTCTCGGTAAGCGTAAATGCTCCGAAAAAGAATTCCTCCAAGAAAATCTTGTAGCTTCAACAAAGAATCAGAGTAGTAGCTGCAATAGAAAAATGGGCAAGGAAGAAAGAAAGTGATGAAAGAATTTTAGTTCTTGGTTTTGATCTTTCAACAGGGTTCTTTTAAGAGAGAGAGAAGGGTTCTTGACGATTTTGAATTGTAGAATGACGGTCTATTAAGATAGAGTAGGAAAGAGAAAAAGAGGAGGGAAAGCTGCTTCAGTTTTTCAGTTATAACTGCCATCTAACCGACTTAAGTTGCTATGCCCTCCATATCTTTCATATGCAGAGGCAAAAATGGTCCCTGTAGTCTCCTAAATTGGGAAGCATTATTGTTTTTCTCTTAATTTATTCATAAAGCAATGGCCCAACAAAATAAATGGCAAATGCTAATACTATAAAAAGGTGCACCCTATCAGTAATCCGAGATTAAGTACTGCAGCACCAAGGTTGTAGAATAGATGTCATTCACTCTCAGCTAGTTAAAATTGCAGTGGGAGGATTTAAGTAGACAAGAATAGAGGAGATGAACAGCCAGCTGCCCCAAAAGTGCCCATCTGCCAGTGGGATGTCTCACTGCATAATTGATCAAGTACTAAATTTACAACGAACAACACCGCAATATGCTTCCAAATAGTCGTATCTTTCTCTTTGCAGCTATATTCATACTGTATGGTTTTGATGGGTGGAGACGGTCGTAGTGACACATTAGGTCTTGAACCATCAACCAACAAATCTAGACTAGTGGTTTGATTATTGTACACTTGGGTCTACGAAAATGCTCCGTGTACTGGTTTTGGTTACCAAAAGGCTGTTGCCTGCCCCGTTTTCTCTATTTTGACTTCACAGTTTTACTGGCTTTTTGGAAACTCTGGTCCTTTGGGATAAAATTCGTAGCCCACATTGTACGAAGTTGTAAATGAAATACTTAATAGTCCCCATTACTCTTCAATTATCTTAATTTAAATGAAATACTTTCAATTATATTTTCGGAAATCATAGGAGCATTGCCAGGTACCTCCAAAGACCGTCAACCCCAACTTTCAGCGAGAAGGATGTTGAGAGATCCCAGCCCAAATTGCCCCGATGAGAAGCTTAGCCACTGCCCAGCACAATACAAACTTTCTTGTTTTACCCTGTAAAAGAATCCAGGATCTCGTCTAGTGGGGTTACAATATTTCCCTTAATGGTAACGTTCAATACAAAAATAGCTGTTAGTCCTGGAGTCTGGGCCAACTTTTCATCCAGCTGAGGTTTGAGTTATCCTTTGTTTTTGCATGTTTTGTTCTGCTTCTTGGCATGAGCTAGTAGTAAGTATGCGTGGGTTGTGCAAATATTCCTAGAAGACGAGGTTAACTCATCAACTAGTAAGCAAACAAAAAGAAGAGGACAAGACATTGACTAATTTTCACTTGATAAAAATAATAATAAAAAATTTTAATTAAAATAAAATTTAAATTATTTATTATATTTTATAATTAATAATATTAAAAATTTAGAGAATATCTTTATAAAAAAAAAAAAAAATTATGACTTAATTTTAAAGCTGCCACATTCCAGGTCATACTGACATATTGCAGTGTTGCTTTAAAGCTAAACTAGGAATGGTGAACGAGCAGTGAACCTTATTTGCTTTTACAATTTTTTCTCATTAATTGTGTCTGCAGTCTGTGGACAAATGTTGGAATAGCATTTAGGTTTCGTAGTTAGGTCATTAGTAGCCCAGATAACAAATGCAAAGGAACACCACACTGAATTTCATTTCCAGATTTCACTGTAACATCCAATGGACAAATTAACGTGACTAAATCACTTTTTCTAATTTCAAAATATTGGAGTGCATATATATACATATATATATATATATATATATATGAAAACACATAAAAACTAAGATCTACAAATCACCAGCCTTTGATAGTCAAAAGAATAACCACTTATCACAGTAGCAATGCAAAATCATCCTCACTACTGAACTCCGTCCAATATTCTGTTCTGGAGCCAACAGAAGGCCATCAGAGTTTGCAAGGGCACGGATGTCTTACCCATCTCCATGCATCCATCAAAACATGTAAAACTAAGATTTGTACAAATCATCATCAGTCAAAAGAATGTCCATTTATCACAGTAGCAATGCAAAATCGGGAAATCATCCTGAGTACTGAGCTCTGTTCCATATTCAGTGGCTGGAACCAGCAGCATATCATCAGACTTTGATAGGGCAAGAGAAGAACAGCACCCTCGGCAGACAAACAGTGATGGCAAAGTTTCAGAATCCGGAATGCCACTGCAGCGTGTGTGCTGCCACACCTCACAGATATCGCGGGCCACCATTCTCTCCTCCTCATCATCTTTAGCCCCACTTTTGCATTTAACTATCCAATTATCAGTCCGACCTTCGTACCTCTGTTTAGATTCTGAATCTACCCCATGTCCTCTGACCCAAATTTCTAAACCCGACTCTAATGCTCCAAAACAACGCTTCTCCATCCTCCATTTCTTCCATGTTTTTAATATCTGTTGCCAAGATTTTCCATAATACAGTAAGTATCCCTTAAAGCACTCTCAGCAGGTTGCCTGAGCTCCAGCACGGTGGAACGCAATGGAACCGTGCTAACTCCCCAGGTGGTAATTTTGCAGTCAACTTAACTTCGGGATTGACAAAAGTGGCATAATTTGGCATTTAAATGCCAGTAGCTGGCCATCTTCATCTCTAAATGGCCACTCTTTTACAAAGTGTTTGCTGTAAAGAACTGTGTGGGTTGCCAAAGCCACCAATTCAGATTCCGGGTAATTCAGAAGCACATTCTTGTACAAATAAACCACTTCACTGTAAACCTCAGCTCCAGGCTCTAAAGCTGATGATGGAAGGTGCTCTTCCACCCTTTCTGGTTCTAGCTTAATGACTTCACTGTCATTACCAAGCTCATGAATTGTGTATTCCAATAACCGAGTGGTTGGGTTCATTGCACGACGCACAACAGGACTTCCAACTATAACATTGTTCATTCATTTCAGAACAAATCCAGCAATCCTGTGTCCCCAATCTGCATCCTGGCTGCATCTCTCACTTCTTGCCTATTCATTCCCCTACAACCAGAGTTCTCAGCTTTTTCTCTTGTAATGCATTGACAATCACTTCTGCCGCAGATTCTAATCTTCTTGCTGACCATCTGTTGTCCATTTTAGCAATTACAGTACTGAATCTTCTATAACTGACAGATTTATCCTTCACTCCGGAATTGCTCCACGGGGCCATTCTGTTTGAAGGTTTTGAGGTGGATGATGAAATAGCATTGGCAGCTATGCTCGTTTTCTTTTGTGAAGAACCACAAGATTTGACAGTTAACAACAACATGAGAAGATCTTTTAGTGAAAGCAAGTGAGTTTCACTCATATCTCGATAGCGACGAAATATTTGCTTCATCTCTTCGCTCTGACCGTAGGCTCTGAGATCTTGAATGATATTATCAAGTTCCATTGAACTGAGAATTTCAATTGCTCAGTTATAATTGTGCTCTCTCACCCCAAAGCTTCCGTGGCAAAACCTGTAGCCCCATTTACCAAACCATGGAAGCCCATATGAACCCATGGAGTAGGCGAAGATCCATAGACTTCTTCTTTGATACTCCTCAACAGAGATTTTCCTGCAAACATGGAAAATGAAAGTCCAAGAAAGTACTTAACATTCATTAATGTTGATCAACATAATAAGAAATTAATCCATAAGGGTATTTTAATTACCGGGCTCGAAGGTTTGTACAAATACGGTCCCAAAGTTCCATGATTTCTCTGCCACAAGGATACTTAGAACCTCCTTCAATCCCATTAATGCAGAGGTGAATTAACCCATGCAAGAGATGGGTCTGCAAATCAAAAACACCGACTTCCAGGGGCCTCTTCCAGTCACAATCAATCGGCATTATCCAATGATACTTCCGTTTTGACACAAAATGATTACTCCAACCTAAGCATAAGAAAGCCGTAGGTATAGTCATCAACATATGAAACCAAGTCCCTATCGCAATTAGGGAAAAAATGAAAGTAGAACAAACAATAATAAAATTTTATCTTTGAAGTGTTAAAGAACGAACAAAATAAAATGAAAGAGCAATTGTTGCAGTCAGTTAGAGCTGAAATTAACCACCAGAGCTAAAACAACAAAAAACCTAAAAAAAGAAAAAGAAAAAGAAGAAAAAATGGGAAATTTTGAAAAGTAAAACCACAAATTGAGCCTATGCTCTCCAGATTAACACCTAATAATAAATTCCAAATCAAATGCCCATTTGGGAACTAACCAAGTAACCAAAACAAAATACAGAAGTGTATATGAGACGATGATATTCGGATTAACAAAAAACAAAAGAACGGAGGGCCAACCGTTGCATTTGCATTGATAACAGTGAGGGTGAGGCGAGTGCTTGACGTTCTCTTCGACAATGTAAAGAAGCACAACAAAGCTGCTGCTCTTGTGAACAAGGAGAGTGCACCAAATGGCCATGTCTTCCAAATTGTAGTCCTCCAGTTCTCCACATTCTGAGAGAAGCATTCGTACGTTATCCTGAAAGGACCTGTGGGACTTATCGGGCAACCTGTGTCCAAAAATGTGTGGAAGCTAAACAATTTCGGCCTTCTCTTTCTCTTCTTGCAAGGTTGAAGAACTGAGATTGACATTCTTAAACCAAAGGTGGTTTATAAAGTTTGTTTGCCCCTCCATTTGATTCTTGGAAGTATTTCAGTTCATATAGATTTTGTTACAGTTAGTTATTTGCCCCTCTCAAACGATTAGAAGAATACTGTTGTGTATGCATATTTAACTATTTAGCCTGCGGGAAGGGAAGAAAGTAGAGGATTCATTCATATCTAAGCATGGTTAATAATGAAAATAACTGATATTGAAGTCAAATTTTGACATCAGACACAATTATAGAATTATTGTCAATAATTTATGTGCAAGTCAATTGAGCATGCTCTGTTTTAGATTTTTATTCCAAAAAAAGGTATTCTTCTGGCTTTGAACTAAGAGTCGGAATAATAGCTGCGCAGAAAAATGAGTTGAAGGGAATTAAGTGATGTTAGAATTCTAGTTCTTATTTTTAATATTTTGACTGGATTCTTAGCTGAGAAGACAAGATGGGGAAGAGTTTTGATAATATAATTTTATTACGTCATTCATATATTTGTACCAATAGAGTTTGTATTTATTGAAATGCAAAAAAAAAAAAAAAAAACAGTAAAGAAAAGAGAGGAATAGAATGGATGAATTTTTCGTTATTTAGTTGCATTTCGAAAACATAACAAACAATTGACCATGAAAATGATGCTTTTGCAGGAAATACATGTTCTGAGAATTTATGTGTCCACAGTTGGTTGCATTCTAATCGAGTCCATTATCAGCAGACCATTCCAGAACAGCAACCTACCCCTGCGATAAATCTGTTCAATCAAAACCCACTAAAATGTGAACGCTGGCAAGTTTAATTTCAGTCAGAGACAAGGAAACTTACAAGTCCATCACAAGTCTTCCTTCTTGGATTATGTCATGGGAGTTTTCTACTTGAACCTGAAGTTACAAGATTTTGAGTCATTTCTTGGCATAGAAAGAAACAGTAAAAGCTCGGGAGAAAATTGTATAGACGATCTTACAAAGACGTAGCCCATGTGAGCGAAGCATCCAATACAATAAACAATTGCCATTGTGGTACTTTTAACCCTCCAATAAGCTTCTGAGTTGTCAATCAACAAGTTGTCACTGCTTATCAGAAACATGATTAAATGAATATCAGGTTAATCTCCTACGATGCTAATATTTTCAACAAATATCTTACGCTTTCTGAAGGATAAGCGATTGAGTGGGTGTATCCTGCAAAATGCATTGTCAACAATGGTTAGAACAAGGGATTAATGCTTTGGCCTTTATGAATATCTATGGCATTATGAAATAATTTGTTCCGAAAAATAGAAAAGCAAATGTATAATGTACATGGCAGAAGTGTAAGAGAAATTACTAAGGAGACCAATTCCGGCAACAAAGCAATGTGGGTATGACATGTACTACACAAGAAAAACCGTGTGTCTGGCGTCTCATCGTATCGAACAACAGACCGCTCTGCCATTTCTTGCACGTTTGATCAAATATCTCCGGAAAAATAAGGTTTAAACCAACTGGATTGACAGAATTGCACAATCATACGTGCTGTAAATCGATCTCCAATGAACCCTTACCGTGGTGTTTCGACACATCTGCAGGAGAAAAACAAATTCTCTTCGAGTATGCATTAGTTTACCAAGTCTTCTTTTATCTAGAGATGAGTATTGTAGGCATTAGGATAACCACCCATAGTAACTAAATATATGTTAAGGGTTTGAATCCGACTCCCATCGGTTTTCCTTTACATTTACGTAATGTATTGCCTTTCTTTAAGAGATATATATATATATATATATATATATAAATCAAACCCCTTCGCAATCCAGATATAAGCGGGATTTGAACCAAAAGCCACTCACCCCAATGTTGTGATTCAGAGTTAGCTGCAGCAATTGCGGGAGAAAAGCGAAAACCTGGTGAATCTGAACAATATAAACAGTCAGTCAGGATTGAGGCGTATCTGATGAGTTGAAACTATTTCCAGTGGAGGGAACCTATTCAGAAGATCTTATGACAATGATACTGAGCACCTTGTTGCGTCCAGTGCTATTGGACAATGAAACTGGGTTTGTTGAGTCGCCTACTGACAGACCTTGTAACGTGCCGGACAAGAAAATTCTTTAGATAATTTTCCACAACTTTTTTATTGTGCAAAATAATAAAATTCTTTTAGGATATTTTGAGGGATTCTAATCCTTCTAGTAAGGCAATTTAAGGTGCTTTAACTTTGAAATATAACACAAGATTGTAATAAAAATTATTCTCTTCTCTTTTTTATTGATATTCAATTATTTAAATAGCCAAATGACTTACAATCGGAAAGGAAATAAATTAATAACAAAAATATATTTTTTTACGTAATTTAAGATATCAAATCTGTATTTAATTCAAATAAAATCTTACGAAAATAGTATTCTATTAATTAAGATTGTATCTTGTAATTATAGTGCTGGCCCCTCCATTTAATTTGATTGATGTTGCCATTTTTATTCCTGACATTGCTGCTTATTTCTAGGCCTTCTCTGCACCTTGCAGTAATTGTGTTTCCTTGCCAAAATTGTCTCTAACAGGGTTTGAAAATCATGCATATGTGAATTAACATTTGAATGTTCCAATGGGTGGAAAGGCAATAAAGAATTGAAGTTCGGAGAAGAAAGAAAAATTAAAAGCTTCTGAAAATTTTCAATGACTTTAGGTGATGAAAATCTGCCAGACGATCTTTTCCAGTATTTTCTCTATCTAAATGAAAAATAAATAAATAAAAGGCCCTGGTGGGATTTTTGGAAGAATACTAAACATGAAAGGAGGAGAACAAACAATAAGAATAAATTGTGGGTACAGTAATTCAGTCTCAAATAAATATTGCAGCACCCATCTATCTACACGTCCTTGAAATAACTAGCAGTGTCACACACGCACGCACGCACACAGAGGATGCCTGTGTTCATACATAGTGCGTTTATATGTATGCATGCATACATACACACACACATATATATGCATTGAAAAGCTTGGACAAACTATCATTTGTTTCAACTGAAGCAATTAATAGTGAACAACTCCTATATATTACAGGAATTTCAAGTGAAAAAACAGCAGGACCTATAATATATGGTCCAATAGAATGGAAGCAAGGACCTTCTATTGGATTGAAACTTATATTCTTTATTTCGAAATTCGGTGTATCAATTAAAAAAAAAATATTACCATGTCTCCAAATATCTCTAATAACAAGAACAGTAATTCTGCTTCTCATCTAAGTTGAGTGAGTACAAACAGAAAAAACCCTAAAATGAGAAGAACGAAACAAAAGAAAGGAGAATCCTGTTTAGTAACTGTATGCTAATGAAGTTTTAAACAAGCCCTCCCATGTTATCGTGGGACTGTTTTGTTCACTGCATCAAGGCCCCTACCAATTGCCAAAGTCTGTCATAGTTTCACCATCCCAGAAAAACATCTTCTCCCTGCAGTCAGATTCTTCAATCAAATTTACAAACCCCAAAAATTACAAATAGTAGCAACCCTGCAACGAAAAACTTAAGAGATTCTTAAGTGCTATGTATGTATGTATGTATCAAAGACTTACAAGTCAAGCAAAAATCTTCCTTCTCGGATTGATAAGGGATTATCGGGTGGATCCACTTGAAGCTGAAGAATATAATGTAATACTCAGCTATAAACTTCGGAGTGGAAGGAAATAGTATAGCAGGAACATTGTATACGACTTACAACTTTGCTACCCAAGTTCTTGTTGCATACAACACAATACACCTTTACCACTGTGGTGCGAATGTTGTACTCCTCTAAGCTGTGATCCTCGTAACGAAGTTCTAGGTGGTCAGTCACATAGTTGACACTACATTCCAAACAACACACCTCAAATCATATTTCTGAAATATTAGTTATCCGAACAATAATCAATGTGTCATCAAGTTATAGTTGATGTTGATCAACTTACGCATCTTTAAAGAGAGATGGTCCATCGTCTAAATCAAGCAAAATGCATAACCAAAAATGATGTTAGTGCGAAAGGGTTTGCTTTTAGAATGTAATATGTGTAGGATTTTAATTTACAGATACTAAAACAAGTAAGCAATTGTATTTTCTTGGACAGCAGTTTCAATGGAACTTTGAAGTAGAGACAACCATAAAAATAAAAATAAAAAGGCTATAGATGACAGAACAGCTATCAAAAAGAAGACAGACGACCTTCAAATTCATAATAAACTTGACAAGTTCGTCATCAAGGACTCTCACATAGAAAACGGAAGGTAATGTTCAACAATAAGCAGATTGGCGATGCAATCTTTCTTAAGACATTTCCACAAAAATTTGTTTTCAAACACAATGAACAACAAAGATTTATTATGATCAGAGTGAAAAGAAAACAGAGTGAGACGTCAATTGACACACCCATTCTTCCAGCTTAACAATGTGAGTATTGCATGTTCTACACAACAAGAAGCACGAGTCTGGAGTCTGATCATATTCTATGACAAAGGGCCTTCCCATTGCAACTTTTGGTGATCAAAGATTTTCTTAAGCGCTAAGTCCACCAAGAATAAGTAGCAACTGTGAAAAAATAATCAAGAGTTAGGTTTTATGTGTAATGGTGAAATGGATAGAACAGAAGTGAAGAAAAAGTTGTACTTGTTCTTGATTCTGAAATTTAACCTGGGTTTTCAGTTGAGAGAAAGAACAGGTTCTTGATTGTCAGTGATCAACATAGGCTGAGAGAGGGGGGTTTTGTTTTACAGTTATAACAACTGCATTTCTGTGAAGGACCGTTTTGGATTTAACAACCAACTGAACTACTCAAGGGCTAAACCTCTGCCTTTAGAATTAAAGCATTAGCGCCTCTACTCAGGCAGCATTTTATAATGATTTTATAATAGGAAATTATGAAAGCTGAATGCTGTAGTTACGGATTTTCAAGGGAGATCATTTTGGAGATCCAAGCCAGTTCGATTTTACTCATTTTTTGGTAGTAGCATTAGTACACATATCAACTGGAATTTTTGCAGTCTACTCTGAGCTTCTTAGAAGGAATATCTGCTATTCCTTATTCCGACAATATCATTCATACAAAACAACTGTCATATACAATGAAAGAAAGTTTAGTGAAAAAGATTACCATGCAGCAATGGCATGTTAATTGAACATTTAAGAGAGCCCTGCATCCATGCCGTCAAATTCTCAAAGTCTAACAGTTTACCGGATTCTTTGATCAAAACCCACAAAAACTGTGCATTAAACGCTTATAGTCAGCGAGTGCTATTTATTGACTGTAATCAGGATGCAAAATCCATAAATCAACCTGTGCTATGATAAAGAAATGAAAGTTTCTAAGAATAACTTGGAACAGTTGGTCTCATATCATATCAACTATAGATCAACAGTCATGGATGTTTTGTTAAAAACAAAATTGGCATGAGAATGCACTAGGACAAAATTAGCATATGCACTTAAACCCATATGCATGTAGCAGTCGTAAAGCTGGTTGTTGATAGTTATGAAATCACATATTAGCTTCATTGCTCCTTTGCAAGAAGCACCTATATGAAGAACTACAAGCAAACACATCACTTGATCTTATTAGATTAGCATTACTTACAAGAGAAGAATAAATTTTAAGTACAAAAAGAATAAATTTTAAGTACACAGTCAATAAAAATGGCCCCTCAAATGCAAGCAAAAATTGCATGCACGCAAGCGCACAAACCGGCCATGATTAATCATTTTTTGTTTGTACCATAGGTGTTATGATTATGAAAAACTTGCTATTACAGAGGATCAATCTCTAATTTACGTTGCATTCACGCAAAGATTCAAGTTAGTTCCCAGCTGAAACAGCGGCTACTTAAACACGTATTCTTTAGTCTCACGATCATAAAACCTTCTGAAGTAGTAGTGAGCCTTCAATGAAATTTGGCTTCCAATATTGTACTGCCGTGACTATGTCAAAAACTTACAATCCCAGATGCACATGCATCTCCTTGTTCATCTGCGGGGTAGCTAATGCCACTTCAACATATGAAATGCAACTTTTGCAGATACAAGATTTTAACTCACCTCATGAAGTAAAATGAAATGATTATAGACCATCTAACATATTTCAAACCCAAGGCCCTGCTGCACTTGCTTCAGTACACAAATATTATGGTCAACGGGTGCATGAAGTCCACACCTCGATCAATGGTCATGCTTGATTATTCTTGATAGATAAAACTAAGAACAAAGAGAATAAAGAGAATGTGCAGCCACAAGCTTGTATTGTATTTCAGTTTTGAAAGCCCTACAATCATATTCACTTCATCACATACATATAGTGGCACAAGGTTCGCTGAAACCCTAGTAAGTTATCTAAAACAAGGCACGTGATATACAACTTACATAACAGCTGCATGTACTTCAAGCTTTACAAAGAATTGGCCTGTAGTGACCCCAGCCGCTGCAAACTGCTCCAGCCACGATGCCTTGCCTCTGAGAGGTCCTCTTGGGCAGCCTTTGCAGCTTTGATTTTGCGGGCTCACAACAGACTCTTGTAGCTTGGCTTGGCTCCGTTTGTCAATGCACAGGGTCTAGGCTTTCTTGAGTTACAATCTCAACTTTGATCAATCTACGGCTGTCAACAGCATTCTTTAACAGAATTCTATCAAGCTAACAAACCAGAAACTAATGCTAACTGATAACTTAACCCAGCACAGTGGATTTAATCAGCATGACAGACACTTCACTTCAGTACCTCTTCAGCTATTATCTTTGAACACCTCAGCATCACAGTCAATACTCTACATCCTACCCCACAACAGCCCACCCACACCCCCACCCCCACACACACACCCCCCTCCCCCCCACCTCAAGCTTAATGGTCGAGAGCAGACATTGAGCTTGGATTGAAAGCTGCAAACCAAGCATATGGCAATGGTTTGTTGAGCACATCAGCCACCTGATTGGCGCTAGGAAGATAGCGAATTTCTAACTCCTTATTGAGCATTTTGTCCCTAATGAAACCGACATCAGGCTCAAAATGTTTGGTAGAACCAAGGCAGCAGCTCCAATATTATCGCACCAAGTAATGGGAGAAGAAAATGGGGTAGATGAAGATCTTTCAGCAAGGATTGTATCCAAGTGAGCTCAGAAGCTGCATATGCCAATGCGTGATATTCAGTACGTAAGATCACTATTTGTTCCAAATGCTAAGCAATCTTGTTGCTAAAGTTTTGTTTGCAATCTATAGACTTGCTATGTTGCATTTCTTGGTACTTTCAGGGTCTGGGTATCTTTACTTATTCACACTACATGCAGATAGAGGGCTAGTCTTTTGGAGTGTTTTTATCTTAACAACTATGACATGCTTTTGACCTGTTTTGAGGATATATCGAAGAAGGATCCAACATACTGGCAAAGCTTATCAGCATGCATTAAACATGAAAGGTATTTAGAGGCTTTGGTCTTGCCTTTGTTATGGTTTAAATGAGAAATCATAGACCATCCTTTCTCTCTTTTTTTTTCCTTTTTTTTTCTTTTTTTTTTTTGGGTGAGGGTGCTTTTTGCGTGTACAATATGGGGTGCCGGAAAAGAAACTATAATTTTCATTGTGCCTATTGTTATATTAAGTGCTATGTGAAAGGGAGAAGAATGCACGTGTTTGTGAGATTTCTGATGAAAACAGGGGCCTCTTATAGATACATCCTTCAATAACAGAAGACATGAAATTTGTTGAACAGAATAAATTTTATTTTTAAACTCAACAAAGCAGCCAAATATAAGCGCGGATAAACAAAAGTATCATGTGGCCTGGATGTGACGTTAGATGTTAAGCAATGCTAATTTTTAGGGAATGTTTAGTTGGTATAAAGCAACAATTTTGGCCTTAAAAAAAAGTAATAATGACATAGGAATAAGTTCTTTGGGAGAAAGGGTTTAAAAATGAGCTTATAATTGAGACTTTAATGGAGTCAACTCTTTTATTCTTTGCAAGATTTGTTATGAAATTATGATAGTCCCAAAGATTCTATTAAACAACCTTACTACCAAATTTATTTTCCTATCCCCTGTCATGAAACCTTTGTCCTGTCTCAACTCAAACTAAATGTTTATAGTCTTTTCAGGCAAATCTCTTGTAAGATTGCAACCTGACACTAGTTTGTAGTTGGTTATTTACTTGATGGCAGTAAAAGAAAAAGAGTTTAAGAAACAAATAATCCTATGCTTTGACTTTTAACGTGAGCAGACTGGGAATTTTATTTAGGGTGGGGTAGAAGAAAACTTATTCAGAAATATTACGGTATAAACAGACTGCTGCACTGCTAAGCTTTTCTACGATATTTTGCAGGGGACTACAAGACGAAGTCACTCATGGAAATGATCGCTTTGCTTTTGATGCTACACATGCAGAATATGATACATGGAGAGAGCTTAAGCTTTCTCAGCATGAAGAGGATCGAATGTCAATATGTCTCGATGGAAATGAAGGTGCGAAAAAGCAAGGATTTTCAGTTCGTTATAACAGGATCCCAAATCTATTGACAGAGGGTAACTCAGGAAAGAATTGGATGTTGCGCCGTAGATGGTGGTCAAATCGTCACTTCAGAAAGAACAAACTTGCATCAGACATTGCTGCAGGTAACTCATTCCACATGCTCTATGCTGCAACATTGCTTTTCATCTAGTCTTAGTTTCTCTTTTGTTATTCATCGAGTCAGTATCAATACTTCTCGATCTTCGTATTGTTACCATGTCTCACATCTTAACAGATCAAAGAAAGTAATAAGATCGAAGAAAATTGAGGTGATAAGAAGATTTGTCAGCAAAATTAAATTTAAAAAAAAAAGATTAGATAAAGTAGTTAATTATTATTTTATATAAATAATGACTAATGCATAGCATGTATGGCCAATTATAATATTTATTTTTCTAATTAGAATAGAATTGGTATTAATATAATAATTTTTGTAAACTTCATTTTTAAATAGAAAGCTTAATAAAAAGAAAATTTTATTTTATTTTGAATTATGTCTTTAATAAGTATCTTAAATACATTAAATTTTCTTAAATAATCTATAAAAATTTACTTTTCTCTTCACCTATTCACCTTTTATTTTCTTCCCAACCAACAAACGTGATATTTTTTCTCCGTGGTCACAATTGTTTAAATTATTGGATATTAGAGGTAACGTTTAATTATTTTTGTTATTTCGTTATTTTTAGTTTAATGTAGAATAAGTTTTCTTTTCGTTTATCATTATTTTGGAATAAATTAAATAAAATTTCTTGAGTTAGTATCCATAGAATAGTATTGAACCATATCTTGTGAATTGTTTAAATTAGAATTTTTACATTATTTACTGAGTATAATACTTTTATAATTATTTTAACAAAATTTTTATCAAAAATGTTCATAAAAGTTTTTCACAATTGAATTTTGACATGATAATGAGAATATAGAATTTTGTTTTACTTAAATTTGATAAGAATTGAATTTTCTACAAAATTTTGAAGTTAGCTTATGAAATCTAGAATTCTATACATTTTACAATTTGAATATAAGATAAAATTTATTTAAAGGAGTAAACGACTTTCAAAAATTACAAACTTTTAACTGAAATTTTATACATATGTTTAGCATTTTTTGTTTTAATTTTGTGATTTTTAGCAATATATTTATGTATTTATGAATTTTTTATTCTATTGACATCAATCTAAAATTTTGTCGGCAAGTTTATAGTTTTTGAATTACGTAATTTTTTTAAAAATATGAAAAAACTTTCAAAAATTATGAAAATTTTTATAGTAGTTTATACACATGTTTACTAGGTTTTCCATAAATTTTATAATATTTGGAAATATATATTAATAGTTATAAATTTTCTATTGAGTCATGTGCAGTTTCAAAATATTTTAGACAGGTTACTATTTTATGAAAATTTTATTATTTTAAAAATCTTTTTGAATTTAAAATATCATAAAATTTTTATATATAATATCCTTAGGTGTGCTTAGTAAATTTGTAAAGTTTTAACTTGATTTGATTTATAGAATAAGAATTTAAAATTCGAGATTTATAGGTGGTTTAAATTGGAATTCTAAGCAGTTAGTGTAGTTGAAATAGAATGTTATAAATTTTATCTATGTATTATTTTAAGTATTTTTTTTAATTAGATAGTTTGTTATTATAGGAAGTTCAGAATCATCGAACGACGATTAGAGGTAGTTAAAGAATTTAGGTTGGATTAAGGTAATTAATTACATTTATGATATTCATTGAGTTGCTTTTGCATGATGATCTTAAAATTTATTTTATGGCATAAATTATTTAATTTAAATGTTTGTGAAATATTTGATTATTTGATAAATGTATTTACATTACGAATTTTTATAAATTACATATTCTTAAATATTTATTAAATACTTTATAAATAGTGCATTGCAAACCGTTATGTAATAAATGATTCTTATATGATTAATTAAGATAAAATATTTTTGGCTCCTCTGTCCGTAGTATTATGATTATGATTATGAATATGTTTGATTACAGTCAATATATGTATGGATCAACTGGTATTATGTTCTAAGTGTGCACATGAATCTTTATGGCTGGGTCACCAGAAATACTAGTGATATTATGTTAATTGGCCGGGTTACCATGGGTACAGATAATACTATATGACATGAGCAAAATAAATATATTTATCTGAAATGAATACTTATTCAATTCCGCATTTATAATTTATGAAATATATTTTTGATTGGTAACAATTTATGAAACTATATGACAAGTAAATGAAATATGTTTTCCGTAATAAATGTTTTATAAGTTTTTGCATTTATATTTTATATTCTCTTATAAAAATTTACAAATATTACATTTTTGTTTATTCGAAAAAATACTTAAAATCATATTTTTTCATAATATTTGAACGAAAATGGCTTGCAAATATTTTTGTTTATTCGAAAACAAAGAAACTCATTACATGTTATGAATGGCATTACTTACCGAGTTGTCGGCTCACCCCTCGTCGTTTACATTTTGCAGAGTAAGCTGCATAGACTAGTAAGCATGATGACTTGTTTGGAAGATGGTTTTAGAGTTTTTATTTTATTTTGTTATAAACAATGAATAGAATTTTATATTTTAGTTATCGCATTATTCAATTTGTTTATGGAAGTTATTTTAGAACTTTTAAGCTAAAATGGAATCTTATAGTATTTGATAAATTTTATTTTAATTGATTAATGACAATGAAGTATTTTAGTTTAAAAACTATAATGGTGAATTTTTAGTGTTTGTATATGAACTCGTGCACCTTAATTCGACACATGCGTTGCGTGTTAGATTTGGAGTGTTATATTTATGGTATCAGAGCAAAGGTTTAAAATTCTGTAGACTTTAAGTACTGATATAAGTATAGATTTGAGATTTTGTAGATTCTAAGTAATGATATAAGTTAAGATTTGTGCTTTAGTAAACTTATAGAAGATTAAATTTATAAATTTTGTTAACTTATAGATATAGAGTTTGAATCCCTTTTATGTTATCTTATGTGTTATATTTTCAATTTTGTAAATATGGAAAGGAAAGGAAAAGTTGCGAAATAGGAAGAGAATTATAAAGTTAGCCTCATTTCTAATTAGGATAAGTGTTCATTTTGAACCCTTGGCATATGGGGAATAAGATATTATATAGAATTTATTAGTTAGGAATTTTTGATTGTCAATTTTAATTTTATTTTGTTTGATTTTTGTATGATTAATGTTTTGATAACTTGATTTTAAGAGTGATTAACATTAATAAAATTAGATTAACATTGATACGTTTGATTATAATTGAGTATTTCATTTCTTTTTGTAGATTATTAAAATTTTTCGCTATACCTTATTTAGAATCCCATTTTTTTATTTTATATTAATATAATATTTTCTTATAAGGTTATTTAACGTGTTTATTTAAAAAAGATGGCACGTAGAGTTGCTAATAGAAATAATGTATCAAGCTCTGAAAATTTCCCAACTGCTAACGATCTTACCATCCTTGAAATGGCTGAAGAAACCAATCCTCTGATTCGTATGATGCCTAGGATGATTGAGTAACAAGATAAGCTAATCAAAGAATTTTCTAGTGGTAGGAGTACGATACAGAATATACACACGGAAGGGCAATATTGTAATGCTGAGACTGGGGCTGCGATAACGTTAGAACAGTTTAAAAAATTAGGACCACCAACATTTCATAGAACCACTGATCCATTTATTGCGGAGGCATGGTTGAAGCAAATAGAGAAGATCTTTACTACTATGGGGTGTAACACTGATCATAGAATTGTGCTTGCATCATTTGTACTTCAAGGTAAAGTAGATCTTTGGTGGGATGTAAAGGCTTATCTTTTAATGGCTCAATTGAATGGATGGTCAATCACAAGGGAATTGTTTATAAATGCCTTTTTAGAAAAATATTTTCTTAAAAGGGTTCGAGACAAGATGGAGGCGAATTTCCTAAAGCTGACACAAGGGTCTAAATCTGTGGCTAAGTATGAGGAGCAGTTCACAGCTTTATCACGATTTGCCCCTACTTTGGTGGCTAATAAGAGTAACAAATGTAGGCGTTTTCTCAAGGGATTACACCCATCAATTAAGTCTTGATTATCTGTTCTCAAGTTAAACGTATATACTAACTTGTTTGATCGAGTCATTATTGCTGAAAGAGATTTAGTCGAAGCTCAGGTAGCACAAGATAAGAAAGGTAAACAGAACCACCATGGTGGGTCTCGAGATGGAGGTTCCAACAAGCATAGAGGGCAATCTCAAAAGCAGGGTACTGGAAGTAATAAAGGCAACTATAAGGGAATTCAAGCAAACCCTCAAAGGAATATAACGCCTTGTTCTCATTGTGGTAAGATGCATTTGAGAGAATGTTTCATGAAGTTAGGAGCATGTTTCGGTTGTGGAGAGAAGGGGCACATGATTAAGGATTGTCCTAAGAAACGTAGCATTGGCATAACGAATCAATCAGATGGAGAACAAATGAAGAAACAAAAAGTTCAGGGACGTTTATTGGCCATAACTAAGCAAAATGTTAGAACATCAAATGATGCAGTGTCAGGTACATTTTCTTTATTCTCTAAAGATGCTAGAGTTTTATTTGATCCGAGTGCTACTCATTCATTTATATCATGTGCATTCGCCTAACACGTGAGCATGCTTGTTGAGCTATTAGAATATTATTTATCGATCTTTACACCTATAGATGATAATGTATTACTAGATCGTGTTTATAAATCTTATGTGATTACTCTTTATGGTAAAGACTTTTTAGTGGATTTATTGCCTTTAGAGATGTATGATTTCGATGTTATTCTGAGGATGAGTTGGTTAGCTACCTATCATGCTACAATAGATTGTTTTGCAAAAAAAGTTGTGTTTCATATATATGGGGAAACAGAGTTTAAATTCAAAGGGAGTCGAAATTGTAACAATGCTTTGATTTCTTTGGTGAAAGTTAAAAAGATGTTGATGAAGGGTTGTGAAAGATTATTGGCTTGTGTAGTAGCTAATAATATTAAGGAACCCTGTCTTGAAGATATAAATGTAATAAAAGAGTTTAGTGATGTATTTCCAAAAGATCTACTAGGATTACCTCCTAATAGAGAGATAGAATTTGCTATCGATGTTATACCTAGTATTGCACCTATATCTAAAGCTCCATATCAAATGGCACCGTTTGAGTTCAAGGAATTGAAGGTGCAGTTGCAAGAGTTATTAGACAATGGTTTCATTCGCCCTAGTGTTTCACCATTAGTGCTCTAGTGTTATTTGTCAAGAAGAAAGATGGTACTATGAGATTGTGCATTGATTATCGCCAACTGAATCAAGTTACTATCAAGAACAAGTATCTACTTCCTCAGATAGATGAACTTTTTGACCAACTATATGGTGCGTTGATGTTTTCTAAGATTGATCTACGGTCAGGATATCATTAATTGAGGGTGAAAAACAATGATATTTTGAAGACTGCCTTCAGGAGCCGATATGCACATTATGAGTTCTTGGTAATGCCGTTTGGTCTAACCAATGCACCTGCTGCCTTTATGGATTTGATGAATAGGGTTCCAACCTTATTTAGATCGATTCATCATTGTTTTTATTAATGATATATTGGTATACTCAAAGAGCATAAAAGAGCACGCTGAGCATTTAAGGATTATTTTGCAAACACTCCACGAGAAGAAGTTGTATGCAAAGTTTAAAAAATGTGAATTTTGGCTAGATAAAATTACATTTTGGGGGCATGTAGTGACAAAAGATGGGGTATCAGTTGATCCTACTAAAGTAAAAGCTATTGTGAAATGGGAACAACCAACTAATGTGTTTGAAGTTAAAAGCTTCTTGGGGCTCGTTGGATATTATCGGCGCTTTGTTAAGGATTTCTCTAGCATTTTGATGCTTTTGACAAGTTTGACTAAGAAAGGTGTTAAATTCATTTGGGATGAGGTGTGAGAAAAGAGTTTTTAGAAACTTAAAAATATGTTGGTATCTGCTCCAGTTTTGACTATTCTAACAAGTGGTATGGGTTTTGTAATATATAATGATGCATATTGAAAAGGGTTAGGTTGTGTGTTAATGCAACAAGGCAAAGTGATTGCATATGCTTCCAAACAATTGAAGACTCATGAGAAAAATTATCCGACACATGATTTAAAACTAGCTGCAATAATATTTACTCTTAAAATTTAGAGACATTATCTATATGGGGAGTCTTGCGAGATTTTCACATACCACAAGAGTTTGAAATATCTTTTTACTCAAAAGGAGTTAAATATGAGGCCAAGGAGATGATTAGAATTAATTAAAGACTATGATTGTTCCATCAACTACCATCCCAGTAAGGCGAACGTTGTAGCCGATGCACTTAGTAGAAAGTCAGCAGCTTCTATGGCTTGTCTAATCACTACTCAAAAATGTATCTTGGAGGATTTGGAGAAAATAAGGATCAAAATGGTAGTATATGGTCAAGAAAATCTATTGGCACAATTGATTGTCCAACCTACCTTACTTGATAGGATTAAAATGGCTCAAAAAGAGGACTCTCATCTAATAAGGATTATTGAAGAAGTGAAGAAAAGGCGTGTATCAGAATTTAAAATCTCAGATAATGGAGTATTATGGTTAGGGAAAAGGTTGTGCATACTAATGAAAGAAGAGTTAAAGGAAGAAATCTTAAAGGAGGCTTACGAATCGACTTACAACATACATCCTGGTAGTACGAAAATGAAGAAAGAGATTGCTGCTTTTATGCCATGATGCTTAGTGTGTCAACAAGTAAAGATAGAACATCAAAGACCAGGAGGACTACTACATTCACTGCCTATTCTAGAGTGGAAATGGAAAAATGTTACTATAGATTTTGTAGTGGGTTACCGCGTTCTAAAAGAGGTTATGATTATATTTGGGTAATTATTGATCGTTTGACTAAGTCTACTTATTTTCTTGTTGTTAAGAGTACTGATAACTTAGGGTAGTTGGCGAAGTTATTTTTATGTGAGGTTGTGAGGTTACATGGTGTGCCAGTATCTATCATATCTGACAAAGATCCACGTTTTACTTTTCAATTTTGGGCAAGTCTCTACAAGGAATTAGGAACGAAGTTAAGTTTCAGCATAACTTTCACCCCCCAAACAGATGGCTAATCAAAAAGGACCATTCAAACTCTTGAAGACATGTTGAGAGCATGTGTTTTAGATTTGAAGGGCGCTTGGGAGAATCACCTAACATTGATTGAGTTCGCCTATAATAATGGCTTCCACTCGAGTAGACGTATGGCACCCTATGAGGCTTTGTATGGTAGGAAGTGCAAATCACCTATTTGTTGGGACGAAGTAAAGAGAGAAAATTGTTGGGATCAAAAATTGTGCAGATCACAACTGATAAAATTAAAATTATCAAGGAACGTTTTGAAAAGAAGGGTACGCTTAGCCCTAGGTTTATAGGACCTTTTGAGGTCTTAGAGAGGATAGGTCATGTGGCTTATCGTATAGCTTTAACGGCTAATCTTTCTAAGCTACATAATGTGTTTCATGTTTCAGTGTTACGAAAATATGTGTCAGACTCTACACATGTACTAGATCATTAGCAGATCCAGATTAATGAGGATATGCATATGAGAAAAAACTTATGGAAATTATTGATCAAAAAGAACAAGTTTTACGAAATCGTGTCATATCATTTGTAAAGGTGCGTTGGAAGCATCATACCATAGAGGAAACGACATGGGAGCGTAAAGCAGAATTGAGGGAGAAGTACCCTTAACTCTTTGAAGTTCAAGATATGTATAAATTTCGAGGACGAAATTTTTTTAAGGGAGGGAGAAACATAATATTCCTTTTCCCAATTAGAATAGAATTTGTATTAGTACATTAATTTTGTTAAACTTCCTTTTTAAATAGAAAATCTAATAAAAAGAAAATTTTATTTTGTTTTGAATTATACCTTTAATAAGTATCCTAAATACATTAGGTTTTCTTAAACAACCTATAAAAACTTACTTTTTTCTTTAACCTCTTTATATTTTATTTTCTTCTCAACCAACAAACGTGATATTTTTTCTCCGTAGTCACAATTGCTTAAGTTATTGGATATTAGAGGAAATGTTTAATTATTTTTATTATTTCGTTATTTTTAGTTTAATATAGAATGAGTTTTCTTTTCGTTTTTCATTGTTTTAGAATAGATTAAATAAAATTTCTTGAGTTAGTGTCTATAGAATAGTATTGAACCATATCTTGTAAATTGTTTGAACTAGGATTTTTACATTGTTTACTAAGCACGATAATTTTATAATTATTTTAACAAAACTTTTATCAAGAATGTTCATATGTTTTATAGTTTTTCACAATTGAATTTTGACATAATAATGAGAATATAGAATTTTGTTTTACTTAAATTGGATAAGAATTGAATTTTCTACAAAATTTTGAAGTTAGCTTATGAAATCTGGAATTCTGTACATTTTACGATTTGAATATAAGATAAAATTTATTTCAAAAGATAAACAACTTTCAAAAATTATGAACTTTTAACTGGAGTTTTATACATATGTTTAGTATTTGTTGTTTTAATTTCATGATTTTTAGAAATATATTTATATATTTATGAATTTTTTATTCTATGGACGTCAATCTAAAATTTTGTAGACAGGTTTATAGTTTTTGAATTACGTAATTTTTTAAAAAATATGAAAAGACTTTCAAAAATTATGAAAATTTTTATAGTAGTTTATACACATATTTACTAGTTTGTCCATAAATTTTATAACATTTGAAAATATATGTTAATAGTTATAAATTTTCTATTGAGTCATATGCAGTTCCAAAATATTCTAGACATGTTACTATTTTATGAAAACTTTATTATTTTAAAAATCGTTTTGAACTGGAAATATCATAAAATTTTTATATATAATATCCTTAGGTGTGCTTAGTAAATTTTTAAAATTTTAACTTGATTTGATTTATAGAATAATAATTTAAAATTCGAGATTTATAGATGATTTTAATTGGAATTCTAAGCAGTTATTGTTGTTGAAATAAAATGTTATAAATTTTATCTATATATTATTTTAAGTATTTCTTTTAATTAGATAGTTTGTTATTATAGAAAGTTCAGAACTATCGAACGACGGTTAGAGGTAGTTAAAGAATTTAGGTTGGATTGAGGTAAGTAATTCCATTCATAATATTCATTGAGCTGCTTTTGCATAATGATCTTAAAATTTATTTTATGGCATAAATTATTTAATTTAAATGTTTGTAAAATATTTGATTATTTGATAAATATATTTATATTACGAATTTTTTATAAATTACATATTCTTAAATATTTATTAAATATTTTGTAAATAGTGCATTGCAAGCCGTTATGTTATAAATGATTCTTATATGATCAATTGCAATAAAATATTTTTGGCTCCTCTGTCCATAGTATTATGATTATGATTATGAATATATTTGACTACGGTCAATATATGTATGGACCAGCTGGTATTATGTTCTAAGTGTGAACATGAATTTTTATAACTGGGTCACCAGGAATATTAGTGACATTATGTTAATTGGCTGGGTTACTGGGGGTACAGGTAACACTATGTGACATAAGTAAAATAAATATATTTATCTGAAATGAATGCTTATTCGATTCCGCATTTATGATTTATGAAATATAATTTTGATTGGTAACAATTTATGAAACTATATGACAAGTAAATGAAATACGTTTTCTGTAATGAATGTTTTATAAATTTTTGTATTTATATTTTATATTTTCTCATAAATATTTACGAATATTACATTTTTATTTATTTGAGAAAATACTTGAAATCATATTTTTTCATAATGTTTGAACGAAAATGGCTTGCAAATATTTTTGTTTATTCGAAAACAAAGAAACTCATTACATGTTATGAATGACATTACTTATCGAGTTGTTGGTTCACCCCTCGTTGTTTACTTTCTGTATAGTAAGCTGTATAGACTAGTAAGCGTGATGGCTTTTTTGGAAGATGGTTTTGGAGTTTCTATTTTATTTTGTTATGAACAATGAATATAATTTTATATTTTAGTTATCGCATTATTCAATTTATTTGTGAAAATTATTTTAGAACTTTTAAGTTAAAATAGAATTTTGTAGTATTTGATAAATTTTGGTTTAATTGATTAATGATAATGAAGTATTTTAGTTTAAAAACTATTATAGTGAAGTTTTAGTATTTGTATATGAACTCATGCGCCTTAATTTGACATGTGCGATACGTGTTGGATTTGTAGCGTTACACTAATGGTTACAAGTCATTAAGTCTTTTTTGTTCATTTTAGAGTTCTTCTTGGTTTCAAATTTTCTTCTCATACATATCTTGAATTACTAATTACTGAGCTTGTTTGTCTTCAGTTCTCAATATTTTCACATAATGCGTTTCATTCGGATCAATTGAACTTCTCTTTCTTGAACTTTTATTTTGCAACAGGAGATCTATAGTTGTTAACTTATAAAGCAGCATGTGCGCATCCCATATGTGTGGACAAGAGTTTGATTATGTTGTAAAAGCTTCCACAAACTTTAGGTAAGGAAAATGATAGAGATTTGCTCATGTTCTCAAAAATTCAAATGCAGAATTCCATTAGGCTATATTCAATTCATCTACAGAGAAATAAATGATTGATTCTTTTTGTGCATGGCAAAATGTGTTTTGTTTTTTCTAGCATTGATGAGTTATCTATAATTTTCATTATTATTTTTTTTTATTAATTGTTGTATTTTTGTCTATTTCTTTGATTAATTAAGCATGGTTAAACTTTTCAGGGTGGTAAAAAGTTTAGTATTTAATTTTACCAACAACAGACAAAGAAAAATTAGAAATGGGGAAGAGAACTCTGAAGGAATAAAAGATGTTTATTGTTTGTTTATTGCATGATGACCGTTGATCATAACAAATATTATGCATTTATAACTATTTATAATAATAATTTTATCTCACCTTCTAATTTAAATTTGATTTGCTTTTAAGTCTTTTTATAATTCAAACTCTTTCTGTTGTTATCACTTTTTTGAATTATTCTTGTTGAATTGTAAAACACTGCTAACACCCTTTTGCAAACTATACTAAAATTGAAAACACAATTTGAGTTTTTCTAAAATCAAACTTGCTCTAAATTTTGAAATTTTTGGTATAAAAAATTTCTTTTAGATCTGGAAGAGAACTTTTTATTTGTGTTTATATGTGTTTTGGAATGAAATTTGTATATTTAATGAAAAACTTTGTATCTGTATTTGTGTTGGTTTGAAATTGAAATGTTATTTTTAAGAAAACTAAGTGCTCACAACAAAATAATTATGATACTAAGAAGAAAAAATATAATCATAAAAAAGAACTTTAAATAAATAAAAGGACATTTATTGTTTATTTATTGTTTGATAACCATTAGCCATAATATATACTACGTGTTTGTTATTATTTATAATAATAATAATTTTATCTAATGTTTTTTATTTGAATTTGATTTATTGATAAGCCTTTTTATATAATTCAAACTCGATCTTTATCACTTTTTTGAATTATTTCTACTAAGTTGTAAGACATTGCCCACTTCAGCGGCATACCTTCAGGATTGAGATTGAAAGCCATAAGTAGCGAGGTTGACCGGGTAGTTTCAAACAGTTGAGATCAGGAAGAGCAATAAAATAAAAAACTTGAGAACGTATTAAAAATTTATTTACATGTTCTTGGGTGCTCTGACTCTGAGTTCCCTCAAATTCAATCAAAACATAGGAAAGAAAATTTCTTTTGGCAATTTTTCTTCAGGAAATGAGTTAAAGGGTTAAAGAGTTTACACAATAAGGAGTAGAGAGAGTCGGGGAAGGTAATTTGCAGTATTGGAAAAGAATAACTATAAAATTATTTTCACTTCCTATAAGTAGCAATCATTATTTAGAATTTCCTGTGAGAAAATGAAATTGTGATTCGAATTTAAATGTATGATGTTGATTCATTCATTATTTCTCCTGGGATTTTGCTGCTTTCTTGAAGCACAAAAAACTTGGAAAATTAATATACCAAAAATACCCACTTCTATCAACAAACTCATAAAATAGTCATTTTAATTTCTTTGTCAAATTTAAACTTTGTTTAGAGTTTAGCAGCCATTGCAGAGTAGGAACAGTAGATGTGATGGCCAGTCTTTGAGGTTTCTTCGAACTAGATGAGCTTCTCAGAATATTGGTGCACTTAGCGGATTTAAAATGATGGCAGTGATGTTCGTTATCCGTTGTTTCTGTTATGGCTATTATGCTTTATTTTTCCTAGATTACCAGAATATAAAGCTGTTTCTTGGGTCATATTCTTAATTCTATATCTCAAGCCGTAGTTGATAGAATTGGGAGTTTTTGTGCTGGCTTTGAATCTCTGAGTATCTTTTTTGTATCTGTATTCTTCAATATTGTTAATAACGCCTCTGAGAGAGTGTTGGTCCCGTGGATGTAAGCAACTTGTCAAATCATGTAAATGTGTTTTCAGTGTGTTTGATTGATTGCTTCTTAGATCTTTTCCTGTTTAATTCTTGTTCTTGATTAGTCAGATAGAAACTTGAATTACTTTCACCCTTAAAGATCCTATAAAAGGTAATTATATCTGTTGCCCATTAGCTGCATTGATGGCAAAGAATAAGAAGTTAATTTGACTTCCTCTTCATGAAAACCGACATTAAAGGTGAATTTGGATTGAATTAAGCAATCTTTGAGGCGGCAATGAAATTAAATTCTGATTGGGTAACGAGGGCGGCAGATTTTTCTATAAATTGGTACTTTCCCCACTTCAATTTTCCTCAGCCTATCAATCCAGTTCAATTCTTCTCCTTCTCATAATTTCTCAATTTTTCTCAGAATATTATCAAAACTCTGCTTAAAAATATTCTCCAAAATATTTAAGAGAATTGTATTAAGTGAGAAATTGTAATCCATTTTTCATAGTGAATTCTTCTTCCTTGCCCGTGGTTTTTACTCCAATTATTTTGAAGGTTTTTCACATAAATTTTGTGTTATTTATTTTTCATCTTCTGTTATTTATTATTATATGGTAGGCACTGCCTCCTATATATAATAGAAGGCTAAACCTTCTACTTTTATTATTGTGATTATATGATAGACACTGTCTCCTAAATATTGTGAAAGGCTAAATCTCCCGTTTATATTATATTTTATTATTATATTTATATGATTAGTAACGTCACCTCAATTATAAAAGGCTAAACCTCCTATATGCATAACAATTATTTTGAATTTCAGTGATAACTATAGTTACAAGTTTCAAACTACTTGACAAGTGGTATCAGAGTTTCAGGTTGTTGTACTCATTCAAGAAAGTACTATCCAAGTACGTGGTAGTGTTCACATACACGTGAAATAGTGGGAGTTAGTTCGAGTAAATCAAGACTATGACGGTAAAGTTTGAAATTTAAAAGTTTAACATGACTAACTTTTCATTATGAAATATAAAGATGAAAGCAATTCTGAGAAAAGATAAGTGCTTGGCGGCTATTGAAGATAAACTAGCAAATATCACATATGACAAATGGAATAAAATGAACGAGGATGCAATGGCTGATCACACTTGAGATTAGCTGATAAGGTATTATCTAGTGTGGAAGAAAACAATACGATAAAGGAGATATGGGATGCTCTTACAAAGCTGTATGAGGTAAAATCGCTTCACAATAAAATTTTCTTTAAGAGAAAGCTCTACACTCTTCGAATGTCAAAATCAATGACTGTGACAGAACACATCAACATATTAAAAACTCTAGTTTCTCAACTTACAACGTTGGGTTATAAAATAGAGGAAAATGAACGTGCAAAACTTCTACTTCAAAGTCTACCAGACTCGTATGATCAACTCATCATCAATTTGACAACTCAAAGTACCTGCTCTGACAATTTAGTTTTCAACGATATAATAACAACTGTATTAGAAGAAGAAAACAAGCATAAAAATAAAGAAGACATGTTGGTGAGCTCGCAACAAGCAAAAGCTTTACCAGTGACGAGAGAGAGATCAACGAAACATGGCTCTAGTAGAAGTCAAAATCATGGTAAATTAAAATTCAGAAATAAGAAGAAAGTTAAATGCTACAGTTATGGCAAAGTTGGGCACGTGAAAAAAGAGTGGTGGAAAAACAAAAAGAATGTAAAAGCAAAGTCAAGCTCTCAAGGAAATATGGCAAGTACTTATGAAAATGGAGAAATTTTGTATAGTGAGGCGGCAATAATTACTGAAGGCAGAAAAAAATTTACTGATGTTTAGCTCATGGATTCAGCAACAACATGGCACATGACCTCTCAGAAAGAATGGTTCCATCAATACAAACTTATCTCTTGAGGAATTGTGTTCATAGGAGACGATCATGCCTTGAAAATTGCTGGTATTGGGACAACCAAGTTAAAAATGTATAATGGTATGACTCGCATCATTCAGGAGGTATGACATGTGAAGGGCCTTAGAAATAATCTATTGTCTTTAGGACAATTAGATGAGATTGGGTGTAAAACCTATATTCAAAATGGGATCATGAAGATAGTAAGATGCACTCGTGGTCATGAAGGCAAAGAAAGTAGCTGCAAATTTGTATATGCTACAAAGAGAAACATTGCAGGAAACAAGGGCATTGGTTGCATCAACAACTTCTAAAGAATAATCAATGATGATGTGACATCGAAAGTTTAGGCATATGTTAGAACAAGGCTTGAAGATTCTCTCAAAATAGGAACTACTTTCTGGTCTCAAAATGGTGTCTTTACCATTTTGTGAGCAATATGTCAATAGTAAGCAGGACAGATTAAAGTTCAGCTCCAATTTTAGAAGCAAAAGCATTTTTAAGTTAATTCATTCAGACGTTTGGCAAACACCAGTTACGTCTTTGGGAGGAGCAAAATAGTTTGTGTCTTTTATTGATGGCTATTTCTAGAGATGTTGGGTGTATCCAATCAAAAGAAAGGTAGATGTATTTGAAGTTTTTAAAGTCTTCAAAGTACGAATGGAATTAGAATTTGGGAAAAGCATCAAGTGTCTCATGACTGATAATGGAGGAGAATTCACCAACGATGCATTTGATGCATTTTGTTAGTAAGAAGGTATTAAAAGGCAATTCACTACAGCATACACTCCCCAGCAGAATGGAGTGGTAGAGGGGATGAACAAAACCTTGTTAGAAAAAATGACGACAATGTTGAGAACTACAAAATTACCAAAATCATTTTGGGCAAAAGCAGTCAATACCACTTATTATTTGATAAATCGATTACGATCAATAGCAATTGAGTTGAAGATACCGATGGAGATGTGGATTGGTAAGTCAGCTGACTACTCTAATCTTCATACATTTGGAAGTCATGTGTATGTGATGTATAATTCTTAAGAAATAACAAAGTTATATCCAAAATCCAGAAGATGTATATTCTTGGGATATGTTGATGGAATAAAGGAGTATCGCTTGTGGGACCCCACTACTCACAAGTTAATCATCAGTAGGGATGTTATGTTTGCAAAAGAAAAGTTGCAAAGGAAAAATGATGATAGCACCAAAGATGAGGAAACAGATACTATTACAATTCAGGTAGAAGAAAAATTAAAACATGAAAATTCTTCTGAAGTAATACCAAAGCACGAAAAAGGATTTGATGAGCCTATAGTTTCAAAAGTTTGATGATCAACTCGTAAGAGAAGAACACCATTTTGGCAATCAAAATACATTATGGAAGGCAATGTTGCATACTGTTTTCTGACAAAAGATGAAGAGCCATCAACTTTCCAAGAAGCAACAAGTAACTCAGATGCATATTTGTGGATAACAGCAATACAAAAGGAAATTGAAACTCTTCATAAAAACAAAACTTGGGATCTTATGCCACTACCACATAGAAGAAGGCCATTGGAAATAAATGGGTCTACAAGATCAAGCGAAATAGCGATGATCAAATAGAGCAATATCGTGTAAAATTGGTGGTCAAAGGGTATGCTCAAAAAGAACGCATTGATTTTAATGAGTTTTTTTTCTTGTTGTAGAACTCACTGCAGTCAAAATAGTTTTGGCTATATGTGCTACATTTAACTTACATTTAGACCAATTAGATGTAAAAACTACAATTCTTCATGGAGAACTTAATGAAGAAATTTTCATGCTCCAACTAAAGGGTTTTATAGAAAAAGGAAAAAAAAACTTGGTTTGCAAGTTGACCAAATTTTTATACGGTCTTAAGCAGGCGCCAAGGTGTTGGTACAAGGGATTTGATTCCTTCATTATTAGCCTTAGATACAACATACTACACTTAGACCATTGTACGTATTTTAAGAAATTTCGTAAACTTTCATCATTCTACTATTGTATGTAGACAATATATTAGTAGCAGGCCCTAACAAAGATCAAGTCCAAGAATTAAAGGCACAGTTAGTTAGAAAATTTGACATGAAAGATTTGGGACTAGCAAACAAAATTCTAGGGATGCAGATTTACCGAGACAAAAAAGGCAGGAAGATTTAGCTTTATCAGAAGAATTATTTAAACAAAATCTTGCGACAATTCAATATGCAAGATTGTAAGCCAATTTCTACCCCTCTTCCTATGAATTATAAATTGTCCTCAGTTATGTGTCCTAGCAATGAAGCAGAGAGGATGGAAATGTCTCAAGTACTATATGCATCAGCAGTGGGAAGCTTAATGTTTACCATGATATGTATAAGACTGGACATTGCATAAGCAGTGGGAGTAATTAGTCAATTTATGGCAAATCCTGACAGAGAACATTGGAATGCTGTAAAGAGAATCTTGAGATATGTTAAGGGAACCTCAAATGCTACATTATGTTATGGAGAATCAGATTTTATTGTCAGAGGTTATGTAGATTCAGATTATGCAGGTGATCTTAATAAAAGAAAATCCATTACAGGTTATTTGTTTACACTTGCAAGAGGAGCTGTAAGCTGGGTTTCAAAACTGCAAACTGTATTAGCATTATCTACAGCAGAAGCAGAGTATATGACAACTACACAAGCATGCAAGGAAGCAATTTGGATTAAAAAGCTTATAGAGGAATTCGAGCGCAAACAAGAAAAAATGATTCTATTTTGTAACAGTTAGAGTGCCTTGCATACTACAAGGAATCTAATCTTTCATTCCAGAACAAAGCATATAGGTATTCAATTTCATGATGTACGAGAAGTAGTGGAGGATAGAAGTGTAAACATGCAGAAGATACACACTAGAAATAACTTGACAGATGTTTTAACCAAGCCAATTAATACTGACAATTTTGAATCGTGTCGATCCTCTTGTGGCCTAGTAAAAACGTAAGCAGCATGAAAGGGCAAGGTAGAAAGAATGGTGTGGAGACATGATTAATTTTCAATCAAGTCTCCAAGTGAAAGAATGTTGCCCATTAGTGCATAGAAAAGACAAAGAAGAAGAAGTCAAATTGACTTCTTCATTGGCTGCATTGATGGTAAAGAAGAAGAAGTTAATTTGACTTACTCTTCGTGAAAACCAACATTGAAGGTGAATTTATATTGAATTAAGTAACTTTTGAGGCGACAGTGAAATTGAATTCTGATTAGATAATAAAGACGACAGTTTTTCTTATAAATTAACGCCTTCTCCACTCCAGTTTACCTCATCTCATCAATCCTAGTTCAATTCTTCTCCTTTTCATAATTTCTCAATTTCTCTCAAAGTATTATCAAAACTCTACTTGAAAATATTTTTCAAAATATTTAAGAGAATTGTATTGAGTGAGAAATTATAATCCACTTTTCATAGTAAATTGTTCTTCATTATCCGTGATTTTTACTCTAATTATTTTAGAAATTTTTCACGTAAATTCTGTGTTATTTATTTTTTATCTTCTGTTATTTATTATTATATGGTAGGCACCGCCTTTTATATATGATAGAAGATTAAGCCTCTTACTTGTATTATTGTAATTATATGGTAGGCAATGCCTCCTAAATATTATAAAAAGGTAAACCTCTTATTTTTATTATATTTTATTGTTGTATTTATATGGTTGGTAACGCCACTTGAATTATAGAAGGTTAAGCTTCTTATATGTATAACAATTATTTTAAATTTTAGTGATAACTGCAATTAAAAGTCTCAAAGTATCCTGACAATATCTTGAGCCATCAACCATTTCATCAATTGATCTCGCCACTAAAAGGGGCAGGAGTAGTGAAACTGGTGGAGGCACAGCCATTCTCGGCTGTATTCTACTGAAAGGGAAGTGGATGCGCTGCAACTCGCTCAAGAGTGGGACGGCAGTGATCGCGGGCAAGGTGTTTGAAAACAATCTACACGAAAAAGATATAATTTTTTTGGTTATGTTTGGTGGATTTCAGGTTCAGTAGCGTCGAGAAGACCCACAGACAGAGGAAATGGTTAGTGCCATGGGATCTTTTCTTGTTTTGCTGGGAAATACTGAAACTAACTTCGTGGGTGATTAAGCTTAGCTTAATTATTATTATGAACTCCAGGCCTTTATGACATCCAATCCTGCTCCTTGTACAACTCAATTCAGGAAGAAAAAGGAAATTTGTGCAGACCATCTTACGCATTTCCAGCCCAGGCCTTGCTGCATTCGCTACAACGCCCAAATGTTATTGTCACCAGGGGCAGTGAAGTCCACACCAAAACCCAAACAAACAAAAGTAGGCAGCTCAATCAATTATAAAGCAGCTGAGGTAGATTACAAGTGAAAAGACCTGGAATTTTCGGTGAACTGCGACTTGTGTTCTTTATTTCGACTGCAGTGCTTCATCTCAAACCCGCCAAAAGTTCATCTGATAGTGTCATGTACATTTTTTTAACAACCATGAAAACAGTTCCACTTATCATCTGATTTTTAGACTACTCAGAAATCGAAGATATCTATAATGAGAAGAGTTTAAAACAAAAAACACCCAGTAATGAAAAATAATGCAGCGCAGAAAATGCATGTTAGTTGGGACTTTCAGGTGAGCTCTCCAGTGATGTTCTTGAACTATAATCGGCAGATTCTTCTAATTCTTCTGGCAACTGGTCGCATATTATGTGCGTATCGCATCCGGTTGCCATCCCAGAACAGCAAGCATCTCCTGCATAGATACCTTTAGTCAAAACCGGAAAAATATGATGAAAAATAACCCAACTAATAAATCTTGCATAGAATTTTTACCAGAACAACAACTATACATAATAAAACTTACAGATAGAATGCAAAATTTCCTCCTTGGTAGAGATGACTGCGGCCGCGCACTTCAATCTGAAGAATGTAAAACTATTCAGTTATGAAAATTGTGACTCAAATTCGTGGACTGGAAACAAAATTCTATAGGTGGAAAATTCTTTACAAACGATCTTACACATCTCCAACCCAAGTGTCTGTAGCATCCGGCGCATCTCACATCTGCTAATGTGCAATGTTCGAGGCAACGATATTTTTCTGGGGCGGGAATCACCAAGTTTTCGCTGTAAGGAAAAATTCAAGGGCTCACTGAACAGCATATGAGAGGTAAAATTCATCTCCGACGAAGATAACAGTAAACCCGACTAAGAAATTTATCATCAGTTATTGAACTAGAATTGGAATGTCAATTAGTGTAATATTCAACTAATAGCTTACGGGTAGGCTGTGTGAATTGTCCGACTGTTTATATGCTGCAAAATGCAATGAAAACAATTGTTAATTGGACCCAAGGGATCGCTTCATGTCTAAAACAATATTTGAGAATACTAATTTAATGCTTTTTCCATGAAGAAATTGTATAATAGCCATATTAAAGATTGATGAATAAGCAGAGGAACAACCGCACATAATTCTTAAAAGATCCAAAAAATAGTTAACAGAGCATACTCTGTTTTAGAATTCTTGGCAGTCACATTCAGAAATAATAAATTGAGAAAGGCAATTTTCAGCAGTTTCAAGAATCGAAAGATGTTTATAGTAATAAAACCATGAAAAAACCAAACAACAGATCAAGATCAAGATCAAGAACCCAGAATTGACAAGTTCAACCCCCAGGCAATTCAATTAGAAGAACAGAGCAACCGGAAGAAGAGTTCCAATTATTTTCATATTGGTGTATAAATAACTATTCACATCATACAAAAGAAAGGGGAAACTAGTGCAACAGCTTGATGATAGAAAGATGTTACGTACTACGTGCGTGCAATATCGAAGCATAACAATGGGTGTACGGCAGTTACTGCAGACGTAGAAATTTGAGCTTGGATTCCGATAACGGTGCCCTTCCATTGCAAAGTTTGTTGATCAAAGATCTCTTGGAAAACTAATTGCTATTGAGAAGAAGTCTACTACGAAAGAGGTTGCAGGGTTAATTGCAAATAGGTGTAAAGGAATTCAAGAAAGTGGAAAGAGTTTTGATTCTTGAAATAGGTTATTTGTTGAACGAGGAAGGAAGATTCTTGACTTTCAGTTGTTAATATGAAGCACGAAGTGATAAGCTGGGGAGTGAAAGTGGATAGAAATGTGCTTCTTATTTCAGTTTTTCCTGTTATAACTGCTGTCGTTGGTTATGAATGAACCATGGTGCTCTTTTTTAAAGGAGGAAACTTGCTCATCCAGGGGCATTTTAAGTCCTCTACAAAATCCAAACATGTATATAACATACAAGAGGAACCTGGTGATAAATAAAAATGCTCGACTGGGTAAGAGAATTATGAACCCGGTTCATATTTGCTTCTTCATTGCCGTGATTTTAGTCAGAAAATTGCAAAAATACAAGGAGCATTCCAAGCAAGCATATTACAACTTTTTTTTAGAGTTTTGACTTTGGTATGCGGACATTTAAGTATTGAACCTGCTTGCTGTTCTCTAATGGTAACCTGCTTTCATATCCTACATAAGCTGCTACTGAATTTCTGCTTGCACGACGATGATGCTGAAGATTTGTTTTACTGCCGTTCGGGTTTATGCTTCTTAATTTTTTTGAATCTACAGTGCAGATTTTTAGCTGAAATTACTACTACAGGCTGCTACATCTATGGCATTTCTCTTAATCTTTGATTTCATTCTCAGGTCAAAAACTTTTAAGGGCTGCTCTGTGTGTGTGTGTGTGTGTGTGTGTGCATTATATAGCAGTTCAATACCATCATGATCCTAGAAATGAATTCATTAGCTGCTGTGATTACGAAAGAACCCTGGTGATCTAGAGGCCCTTAAGTACAGTTGAAATTCCAAATAACATACAAAACAAATCCATAAGTTGCTCAGGGAACATCGAAACAGGTTAAAATATGGGCTTCATTACCCTGATTGCTGTTGTCAAATGCGTCAAGCTCCAATACCCCATTAAATTCTCTTTCTTAAAAGAATCTTGACCCAGCAAACACTCTTATGCCTCTAATTTTGTTCGTAGTTTTGAATCACGTTTCTCAGAAAAAGAATTCTAGTCTCTGGAACATTTTTCTAAGTACACTATCAAATGATTCCACTTTTCATCTCACTTTCAGAGTACTGAGAGAATCATGCAAATGTACAAGAAAGAGTAAAACATAAGAATAGAAATAAATCCTTCAAAGCCATCGCATGTACTCATTGAATCATGCAGTTGGTCACACTCTCGTTGAGTCTATGATCTGGCAACCATTCAAGTACAGCAGACTATACCTGCAATCAGAATATTCTGCAATCAAAACCCACAAAAAATTATAACACTAGTCCTTTTTTCTATATTAACATGGTATATTCTTAAGCTGAAAACTTACAGACTTAGCAGAATTCTTCCTTGACGAAATATCTTGCAGGGATTATCCACTTCAACCTGCAGCATTAATGCAACATTCAGATACAAGAGTTTTAAGTCAGTTTATGGAGTATAAGAGCCTTCCCATTGCAAGTTTTGGCGATCAAAGATTTTCATGAGCTCTGAGTCCACCAAGAACAAGTTGCAAGCGTGAACCAATAATCAAGAGTTAGGTTTAAGTATAATGGTAAAATAGATGGAATAAAAATGAAGAAAGACTCGTACTTGTAGTTCTTGATTCTGAAATTTAAGCTGGGTGATCAATTGATAGAGGAAGAGAGGTTCTTGATTGTGAGTGATCAAAAATAAATCAATGTTATTAAGTTGAAAGAAAAATGCTCTGTTTATCAGTTATGGTAACTTCCTTTCTGTGATGGACTGTTTTGAATTTAATGCCCAACTGAACTACTCCAGGGCTAAACCGCTTTTTCTTCAACAGAAAGTATTAGCGCCTCTGCTTATCCGACTTTTTCTTTCGCTAATCAGACATACCCAAACTGAAATAAGATTTTTGTTCTATATTATTAAAAAAAAAGAAATTACTGATTTATTAAGAAGAAAATCTGAAATGTTGAATGCTGTTGTTGCCAATGTTCAAGGGAGATCCAAGTCAGAGTTGGGTTTTCCTCTTTCTATGGTCGCGGCAATAGTTCTCACATTTACTGGAAATTTTTCACTCTAATTTCAGTTCATTCGAGGGGATACCGGCCATTCCTAATATAAAACATTTTCAGAGGAAAGCACCAGGCGATCAGTAAATTGCAAACTTCTATATTTGTTTCGACAGGAGACTCAGAGAAACAAGCCCATAACGAGAGGAACTAGAGAGAATGGCAAAGAAAAAGATTCCCAGGCAGTAAATGCAGGTTAAATGATCTTTTAAGTGAGCCCTTCATCCATGTCCTCGAATTATCAATGCCTCACTGTTTACCAGATTCTTCAATCAAAACCCACAAAAACTTTGAATTACATGCTGCGCTTAAGCTTTAGTGCCATAACTATTTCAAATACTAACAATTTAAGTATCAATCTCCTTCTCTAAATTTATCATGGAATGATCCCAATTGAACCTGAAGAACATTACGAAGGTTTTAAGTTTTGGACTCACTTTAAAATAGCAAGTGTTTCAGGTTCTTTGATGTGATTTTCAAAATTGAGTTGAGAAAAGCATGCTATACAATAACACAGTTGAAATAAGGAACAGTGGAGGGTAGAGAGGCTTCAGTTTTTTAGTTAAACTGCCATCTGCAGGACCTTCTCCGGATGTAACTGACATCAGTAGCTGTGTGCACCGTGTTGGAATACAATAAACATGATCCCTGAGAAGGGAAAATATTGTTGTCATATGTCAATACTAGACCATGAGAAATTGCTCATACAGCAGAAATTGAATGATCAGTTGCCGACGAGTAATTAACATAAAGAGAACATTGGCCTACGCCTTTCAGGATAACCTTCAAACCTCCAGGCACAATCAATCCTCCGTTTTCATCACTTATTTTTCTTAAGCTTTTTACTTGATTAAATCCCCATTTCGAACTGTTTGGAACACACTAAAGGGCAATAAATTTTAATAGCATTCAGATGAGGATGCGCGCAAGGAAGTCAAAAATTCATTCATAAACAATATCACCGAAAAGGAAACTGATATCTAATTCTCTACAATGGCTTTACAAATTACAACTGAAACGTCTCATCTAAGCAACAATTTGATCTGGAACTAGCACAACTCAAGGCAAGTGTTTCCTGGGTTCGTCAAGAATGCCACCCTCAAGCCAAATCCAAATTAGCCTCGAGATTTATCTGTGTTTTTTAATTTTGAGTACAAAAGATCTTCCGTTAATTGAATAAAAAATAAGTATAACTAAAACCAAACCCCACCCACGCAGGCATAACTCAATCAATCAGAAGTGGAGAAAAACTCAAATCCAACTGAAAAACCTAAGTGCTGAGACCAGTTCCAACCACCATCTAACAAATAAGATGTATGATTCAAAATTAAACAAGTTTTCTAGCCGACTTTCAAATTTGCTTCAACAAAGAATACTAGTTGCGACAAAATTTAAAGCTACAGCTCAGATAATAGAAATTCCAAATTTAAAAGATAGATGTAGCACTAACCTAAAAGCAACAAACTCCAAACCAACTGATTCGATAACTTTTTAGAACTTTGACAAAGAAACAAAAAGCCCCTATTGCACCAACAACAAAATTCACCAAAAACCAATTTACACGCCATGGACAAGGCATGCCAAAGCATGGAACCTCCATAGTTAACTGTAACTTCTAGACAATTCAGACCATATAAATATATCACTAGTACCACAAAAACCAGCAATAGATTTGTCCCATTTAACCAGTCACAATAAAGCAATTTAACATCAATTAATTTGAATAACAATTTACCAAAAATCCTAACCCAAATCAAACAAAAAAGAAATCGGTTTTGACCAATTTAATTCACATTAAAAACTTGTGGACTTCACAGGAAGTCACAAATTGAGCCAAGCACTAGCCAAATATGGAACCAGAACAATTATGAATTAACGTGCGCATAATCTAAATCAACCAGATCCAAATTTTAAGAACATCCAAACAAGCCTAAAACCCACCAAAAATAAACATATAACCATATTCGTCTACTAAAATTAAAGCCCTAATCAACTAGCTACATAACGAGATTAACAGCAGATCCACCGATCCAACTTCTTCAAGATGAAGTAAACTTGGTAACCGCCTTTGTACCTTCAGAGACAGCGTGCTTCGCAAGCTCACCGGGAAGTACAAGTCTCACAGCGGTCTGAATTTCCCGAGAAGTAATAGTAGGCTTCTTGTTGTACCTTGCCAGCCTAGAAGCTTCCTGGGCAAGTTTCTCGAAGATATCGTTGATGAAGCTGTTCATGATGCCCATAGCCTTGCTCGAGATCCCGATATCAGGATGAACTTGCTTTAGGACTTTGAATATGTAAATCTTATATGTCTCGGTGCTCTTCTTCATACGCTTCTTCTTCTTGTCTCCGGAAGCGGCCTCTTTGGGAAGCTTCTTACCGGCCTTCGGCTTCTTCTCCGCCGGGGCCTTCTCAGCCACCGCAGATTTCTTCTCCTCGGCGGGCTTCTTCTCGGCAGGCTTTTTCTCGGCGGGCTTCGGTGCCATTAGAAATGAATTTCCTTCGCTAGATAGTAAATTAGGGTTTGAGAAAAGAGGTGCTGGAATTACTAACTACCTGCCAGTTGAAGAGATTATATAGAGAGTAGAGGTGGAGTTTAATTCGTCGGTTTGGATTGACGCGGATTAAAAACGTGGTGTAGTGTGGACGGTTGGCTAAGGCTTTGAATAGACGGAGAATCGACGGTGGATGTAATTGGAGTAGGAAGTGTGCTAGTTTATGTTGCGGATCGATGACTTGGCATGTGTACGAGTGGTCGATTGGGTTAAGCGGTGTGGACCACGTGGATGGTTGAGATAAGTTACAAGTTTTTGACGTTACGGATTGGTGACGCGTCAAGAGCTTTAAAAGTTAATAAGCTGATATTCGCATGCGGCTTTAAAAGTTGATAAGCCGATATTCGCATGCCTTAACGTAAAATATATATTATGAGCTAATTTCACTTGAGTTACTTAGGTTTCAAAATATATCAGTGTAGTCCTCAACATTCTTAATATTTATTATAATTTGTTCAAAATACTAAAAATTAATTTCAATTTCATCCCTTAATCAAACTTTCGATCAACTTTCTCTTACAAAAACTCACATCTTCACTTTTGTTCCTAAAACATCTCTAACGTTTCACATATTTTATCATTTTACTGTAAAAACGACATGTCATATGAATTTTGTAGCGCGTCTGCCCTTTTCTTGAGGCATGAACTAGCAAATGGAAATGGGATAGAGCAATTGGAATTTTTGTAGTCTACTTGAGTTTGTCAGCAGGAATACTTACTCTACTTTTTTCAACCGTAGCTATGCATAGCAACTTCTAATCTTTATTACAACTTTGATAATGCAGTTTATAATTAAAATAGACTAAAATTAAAGTATAAATTAGAATTAAAATAAAAAATTAAAATTAAAATAAATTATTTACTTTAATTATAAAAATTAAAATTAAAATAAAAAAATTATTTTAAATTATTAAAATATCATTAATTAATTTTTATTTTTATTATTATTGTTATATTATAATAATTATAATTATTATTTTATAAACTTAGATAATTTTATTAAAAGAATAGGAAAAAAAATTTTGATTGATTTTTTATTTTTATATTTTTTAAAAAAATAAAAAATAAAATAATTAATTTTAAAAATTAAAATTTTATTTTCAATACATGAATTCCACTAATTTCATTCCTGTTCTCACCGTCATTTTAACAAGTAAATTCCCCTAATTTCATTCCAGTTCTCACCGTCATTTTAATAAGTAAACACTTCAATAATTCAGATTTCAAATTTGATTTCAAATTAACAAACACAGCAAGAGTGTATCAAATTTACCGAAGCTTTAAACAAGCCCCCCTGTGTTGACATGGGACTGTCTAATTTGTTGCCTCCCAAGTTTTAAATGCCGTAGCAATTTGCCTGTTTTATTTCTATCAATGTTTGGACCAGCAGCTTCACTCTGAAATCAGATTCTCAATCAAAACCCACAAAAATTATAATCGTGGCAAGCCAGCCGCAACATCTTTGCAGATTCTCAAGTGCCATAACTATTTCAAAAGCTTACAATTCAATCACAATTCTTCCTTATCTAGTACTAAGATAATATCAGTTGGATCCATTTCAAGCCAAAGAATGTATCATTCGTTTATGAGAATAATGTTCACTTGGGATTAGAAAAAAAAAAATTCTGGAGTCAGAAGATCTTACAATTTTCTGGCCCAAGCACGTGTTACATCCAACACAATAGGCATCTGCTACTTCCATTTCAATCCTTAAGTTGTTGCATCCTTAAGTGCTAGACCATAAGCAATTGTTAATAAGGCGGAAACTGAAATGATTTGTTGTAGCCATGCAACCCAAGGAGATACAGCAAATCAATAGAAGACAAACATAAATAAAACTTTTGCCTATGTATTTCAGGACAATCTACAACAAGGAATTACTCTTTCCTTGTTCTCACTTATTTTTCATTTAGCTTTTTCTTGCTTAATTCCCCCTTTTAAGCTGATTGGAACATACTGAAGGGCAATAAATTTTAATTGCCCTCACAATGAGGCTGATTACAGGTCTGAAATTCATTTTCTTAAAATGTCTCACTGAAAAGGAAAATTATCTTCAATCTCAACACTTACTTCTACAAACTGAACATCTAAGCAGAAAGCCAACTTGATCTGGAACTGCAAAACTAAAGGCATGAAGCAATGACACTCAAGCCAGCCCAATTTTTTCTCAAGATATATTCCTTTATTTTGAGAACAAAATACTCAGTAATTCAATCAAAATGATAAAATTAAAACTAAATCACCCTCTGCATAACTCCTACCCATATGAAAATGTGGGGAAAAAGGCCCTAGAAATTGAACATGAAACCCAAGTGCTAAGACCAGTTACACCATCATCTAAATAATTTGTTTGCTGAAAATAATATTTATGGCAACAAGAAATGAAAAGTTGCAACTAGAAGCTACAAATGAAACTCAGCAGAGAGACAAATTCCAAACACGGCAGATAAGTGTAACACTAAATCTAAAATGACAAACCCCACATCACCTAACTCAATTGCTTTTCTCCTTTCAAAATTTCACAAAGAAACAAAAGGCCTTAATCCAATTTCCTACATCAGAATTCAACTAAAAAGCAATGCATACTCTGTGAACTAGCCACCGCCATAGCAGAAAACTTCTATCTTTCACCACAACTCAGTAGACAATCTAGACCACACAACCCACTGAAACCACCAAAACCTACAACTTGGATACACAATTGATGGGCAATTTAATCAGTACACAAATTATAGCATCATTTCACTCCAACTACAAATTGTTATAGACCCTAACAGAATTCGTGAACGGTCAGACGTTCATCTTCACAGACAGGAAAGCATCAATTTGGGTCATTTAATTCACTAAAAAAGAAATTGTGGACTTTACAACCATGTTTCAAGCCAAAGACCAACAGAAAATTCATCAAGAACAAATATAAAGTCATATTCCATTTTCATTTTCTAACATAATAGACACGAATATCATTTAGATCAACCAGATCCAAATAACAAGTACATACAAAAAAACCCCCAAAACCCACCCAAGAAAAAGATAACATAAAAACATATTCATCTACTAAAATTAAAATTCTAACCTACTAGCTAAACAACCACATAACAGCAAATCTACATATCCAACTTCTTCAAGATGAAGTAAACTTGGTAACCGCCTTTGTACCTTCAGAAACAGCATGCTTAGCCAGCTCACCGGGAAGTACAAGCCTCACAGCGGTCTGAATTTCCCGAGAAGTAATAGTGGGTTTCTTGTTGTACCTTGCCAACCTGGAAGCCTCCTGGGCAAGCTTCTCGAAGATATCGTTGATGAAGCTGTTCATGATGCCCATAGCCTTGCTCGAGATTCCGATATCAGGATGAACTTGTTTTAAAACTTTGAATATGTAGATCTTGTATGTCTCGGTGCTCTTCTTCATACGCTTCTTCTTCTTGTCTCCGGAAGCGGCCTCTTTGGGAAGCTTCTTGCCGGCCTTCGGCTTCTTCTCCGCCGGAGCCTTCTCAGCCACCGAAGTTTTCTTCTCCTCGGCGGGTTTCTTCTCGGCCGGCTTCTTGTCTGCCTTCGGTGCCATTAGATTTGAATTTCCTTCGATAGAGAGAGAAAATTGGGCCTTGAGATATTTTTATTCGTCTTCTGCAAATAAAAGTTGTTGTGAAGGAAAGGGTTGAATGTTGAAGAGTTTATATAAAGAGAAGATTGGGAGTTCAATTCGCAGGTTTGGGTGCACGCGGATCGAGGAAGTGGAGAGTGTGGACCGTTGGATAAGGCTTTGGAAAGCTAGTGAATCGACGGTGGATGTGGTTGGAGTTAGTGGGTACTAGTTTACGTCACGGATCAATGACTTGGCGTGTGCGTTAGCCGTCGATTGGGTTAAGCTGTGTTGGAACGATTGGACGGATCGTGACGTGTGTGACGGTTAAAACTTAAAATATATGACGTGAAACTTGCGCGGGAGGGAGTACCGCTCTGTCAATTTTTAATCCAAATACGTAAAGAAAAAAATCCCAGAAAACTTTTTTTCTGAAAACTGTGAAAATTCGTTTCCACTGAACTTCATTTCGTGGTTGACAGGTATTCAACTTAACAGAAGCTTCAAACATGGCAGAAAGTTGGTGGTAACCACCATTTCCATGCATGGAGACATATCTTAAAACAAATGTGCCATTCTTCACTTCATTCAAGCTTTAAGCATGAAAGGAAAGAGACTGGCCGAGGAATAGAAGAAATTAAGATGTCAATCGTATAGAATATAATGCTTCAATAGATAAAGTATTCCTTGACTACTAAAGGTATCCGTGAAAAATTGAGAATGAAGACTCCGCAGACAATGAATAATGCACAACTAACATGTTTCAAAGTAGGTTGCTAATTAATAGAGATAAAAATGACAATTGGTTGTAGCAATATTAGGAGAGCAATATTTTTGATAATGACCTAGATGTTCTATGATTTGTTAACAATTCGAATAATGTTGATTCTCAATTTTTTAATAGAATTGAAAATCAAAAATTGTGATTATTTTGTTCAAATTATAAATGTATGGCTCAGTTCAATAGTTTCTGTTTTTTATTTAACAATTCATTGAGTCTATATTATTGATACATTGTAATTATTTTGTTAAGAAGAAATATATATATATATAAAAAAAAGCTTTACATAATAGACTCTTTCTTCTTTAAGTTGGTATCAGGGCCCTTGCAAATGACAAGTAACATAAGTAACATCTCACAAAACTAGATAGCATCACCAAATGCTCAAAACAACAACAACTTTACTTTCTCTTCACCTATGAAACTTACAAACTTAAACTATCTTCTGTAAAAATCTCAAACTTTCCCAAGCATTCAAGCAAATGACTTGGAAGGATTCATTGATGAGAGTAGGAGTGTTCTAAAAAGGATGAATGTAATGGTGGATACAAAATGTTATCACCACTGAAAATCTAAAATACCAAACATAGATGAAACTCGATTAAATGTTTATGGGCTGGCTCCTCTTTTCTATAACAAAAGGTATACTCTCTTCAACAACTTATTGTGCTTCTTCAAATGAAGTTTGGTCGACTATTTCTAGGACTTTCTCAACTTAAACCAGTGCTAGAGTTATACAGTTAAGATCTTAGATATAAAACACCATAAAAGACCATCTCTTAATGGATGAATATTTCAATAATATGAAGTCACTAGTGAACAGTCTCAAAACTTTAGGATACCATGTCTTAGATGATGAATTTGTGCTTTTTCTAATGGAAGGTTTGGGAATTGAATATGATACAATGGTTATCAGCATTATATCAAAAGCAGATAAACTTTCTCTGTAAGATGTATACACTTTGCTGCTTAGTTTTAAAAACAGGATTGAGAAGAACCTTGTTCTTAACAACATGAACACAAATCTCTTAGTCAACTATGCTTAGACATGTTCTTTCCAGAGAAGAAATTGATCAAGCAATAGTAGAAAATCATCTCAGACATAATCAAATAATTTTGCAAATCAATTCAGTGATAACTTCAACAACCAAGTCAATAACTCAACAAACTTTCAAGGCAAGGGAAGAGGGAAAAGAACAAATCGAAACAAGAAGTCAACATATCAAATTTGCAACAAAGTTGGGTATGTTACTTCAAACTATTGGCACAAATTTAATAGTGAATTTGTCCCTCAGCCAAATAGAGGAGATCAAAAGGAAGCATATATTGTAGCACTTGAAAATCAAATGGATAATTCATGGTATCCAGACAATGGAGCTACAAACCATGTCATTAACAACATAGCTTATCTTAATCAACTTATTGTATGAAATGGTAAGAAATTGAAAATATCTAATGTTGGTTATACTTTCATGAATACAAAACAGTCTCACACAAACACACAAAAGCAATAAAATTAGAACCCTGAATCCACTTAATTTAATACACCCGGACCTTTGGGGGCCCTACTCTCTTTCATCCAATCAGGGTTATAGATACTATATCATCTTTATTGATGACTATATTAATTTCACTTGACTATATCTTTTGACCAAAAAATCATATGCATATTCCACATTTGTCAATTTTAAAGCATTTATTAAAAATAATTTGAAAAAAAAAAATCAAAGCATTCCAAAGTGATATGGGTGATGAATATATTGTTTTAAAACTCTTCCTTAATTTTCATGGAATTCAAGTAAAACTTTTATATTCCTATACCCATAATCAAAATGAAAAAGTCAAAGAGAAATATAAACATATAGTGGAAGTGGGTCTAACATTGCTCGCGCAGGCACATATGTCTCTAAAATTTTGGTTGGAGTCTTTTTGTATAGTTGTGTTTTCAATAAATAAAGTCACAACACTTACTTTGTAAAATCATACATCATATGAAAAATTCTACAAAACCAAACCAAACGTACAGCTTATTATAACATTTGGTTGCTAGTGCTATCCTTATATAAGAGATTATAACAAGCATAAAATGGATTTTCACACCTTTAAATGTGTTCTATTTGGTCTTAGCTCCAAACACAAAGGGTATCTCTGTCTGCATCACATAGAAAACATTTACACCTCTAAAAATGTCAAATTCAATGAATCTTCTTTTTTTTTTTTTTTGAATATGATCTAAATTTTAAATATTCAAAGCCTATATGCACTATAGAAAGTCACCATCTTACAAAACAATTTTCCTTTACCTTAAACAAATAATTCACTCATTCAAATTATGTAGTTGATATGAAAAATTTAATCTCGACAACTCTAACAGCATGTAATAATTTTTTCTCCACGTATTTCCTCATCATCTCTACCTAATGCTTCTAATTAAACACCAGAACAGATTTTTATAAATCAATCTCTTTCTCCTTATACTTCACAAACTCATAGGCAAAATGATTCACTACCTGCAATCAACACACAAAACTTATCAACTCATTCAATGATTACAAGGGTCAAGGTAGGAATCTTCTAACTAAAAATCTTTCTAGTAGCTGATTTCATCATTATACTATAAACCACCAGTGAAGCATTAGCTGATCTTAAGTGAAAACAAGCAATGGTCGAAGAACATAATGCCTTAATTAGAAATAATACATGGTCTTTGGTACCTTATAGTTTAGACAATAAAATCATAGGAAATAAATAGGTGTATAAAGTAAAAGAAAATTAAGATAGATTAGTAGCAAGATTGAAGGCCAGATTAGTGGCCAAAGGTTTTGATCAAACTTTTTGTGTTGACTTCAACGAAATTTATACTCCTGTTGTTAAAGCATCAATAATAAGAGTTGTACTGAGATTGGCTGTGTGCTTTAAATGAGATTTAAGACATATTGATGTAAATAATATTTTCTTGAATGGTAAATTACAGAAATTGTCTATATGATGCAGCTAGAAGGGTTGGAGGACCTAAGCAAACCTGGCTATGTTTGTAAACTCAATAAAATCCTTTATGGAGTCAAACAAGCTCTAAAAGCTTGGTTTGAAAAGTTAAAGTCGATACTACTATATTGAAATTTTAACTTCTCTAAATCAAATTCTTTACTCTTTTTCAAGAACTAAGGAGATGACTTGATCATTATGTTGGTCTATGTTGATGACATAGTCTTAACTAGAAACAAAAAAGAATAAATAGAAATAATTATACAAGATCTCAACAACACTTTTTCCTTAAAAGTTCTAGGCCAATTGCACTTCTTCTTGGGAATCGAAGCAATAAGGTTTGATAACGGGCTTTTTATGTCTTAGTCAAAATATATACATAATTTGTTAAAGAAGTTTAACTTAAAGACTTATAAAGGTGTCAATACATCTTCATGTTTAGGACAGAAATTCAGTAGATCAAAAAAAGTACAATTTTCAAATTTGAGATTATATAAAAGTGTGATAAGCTATTTGCAATATGCAACATAAACAAGACCTAATTTGAGTTATGCTGTCAATCAACTAAATTAGCATCAGTTTAATCTTTTACAAACTCATTGGATTGCCTGCAAAAGCGTTTTAAGGTATCCCAAGGAAATGTATAAATTTAGACATAAATTTCATGCATCAGATAACATTAATTTAGTTGCTTTCACGGATGTTGTTTGGAGGAGTGATATTAATAACAAAAAATCTACTAGTGGCTACCATGTCTTTTTGGGTGAAAATTTAATATCGTGGAGTTCTAAGAAATAAGGAATGGTGACAAGATCTAACGTAAAGACAGAGTACAGAGCCCTTACTTTTGTATAAGCTGAATTGATATGAATTTCTTCATTCTTCAAGGAACTTAACATCAAAATTTCACAGAAATCAGTCAGAAGGTGCGATAGTTTAAGTGCTACAACTATGGCTACCAATCAAGTATTCCACACAAGAATAAAGCATATAGAAATAAACATACATTTTGTCAAAGATTTGGTAAATGCAAGAAAATTGAAGATCAAATACATACCCTGTAAAAAATAGATTGCAGACTGTTTCAATAAACCATTATCCTTCCTAAAATTCTCATATTTTAGAAACAAACTCAAAGTTCTTCCAAAAATGTTTGGCTTGAAAGAGAAAATTGGGAATGTAGACTCAACAGACAATGAAGAATGTATAGCTAATATGATTTACAACAGGTTGGTGACAGATAAAGATAAAAAGGATAATTGGTTGCAACAATATTAGGAGGGCAATATTCTTGATAATGACCTAAATGTTTTATGGTTCGCTAACAATTCGAATGATATTAATTCTCAACTTTTTAACAGAATTAAAAATTAAAGATTGCGATCATTTTGTTCAGGTTACAAATGTATTGCTCAAATCAATAATTTCTCTTTCTTCTTTTCTTGCTTAACAATTCATCAAGTATATATATGCTTTGTATATTATAATTGTTTCCTTAAAAAATACAAAAAGAAAATTTACACAGTATACTTTTTCTTCTTTAAGAAATATGTTAGATGTTAAAACAACAATGAGAACTAAAGTTTCTAAAGATGTGGATGAAAAATGACATTTATAGTGGCTTGGAAAGTGGTTGGCTCATTACACAGTCTGAATAGCATGATCAAATACTTGTAGTCATTTTGTATTCAAAATGTCGTCTTGTAAACGTCTTGTAAACATCTTTAAGGTAAAGTCAAATTTGATGTTATCCAATTCATAAATCAAGGTTGGCAAAATACATCATTTTATATAATTCATTCAACATGTCATTTATAGTTAGAATTCAAAATCTTTCTTTAATAGTTACTAAGTTAAGTGTTTGATAATCCATACAAAATCATCAAAAACCGTTCTTTTTTTGAAACCAGTAGTTTGGGTGATGAAAATGGATTTGTGTTATTTTGAATAATCCTTGTTTTTAACATTTCTACTATTTTTTGATGGATTTCATTATTTTGGAAGTGTATGTAACGGTAAGGTTGTATATTAACTAGCTCTACCCCTTCTTTTGATGGAATTCACTAATCAAATTTTCTTCATTATGAGAGCTCTCATGGTTCCTCAAATAAGTTAATAAACTCTCACATAGTGGCTTTTATAAACTTTAAAGTTACCATCTTATGTGTTTTCCTCCCTTTTTTAATATGTAAAGTAAATAAAGTGCCCCTATTTTGTATTTTCTTCATTAGGGATTATGCTAAAACTTTGGTAGTTGCTATTCGATATATTCTTTCAATCTTTCTTTATATGCCCATCCATTGAAAGTCCGTGGCTAAATAATGTGAGAATGAATGTAATTCTTTGCGTAGATAGGCATGCATTCTTAAACTAATCTTGGCAACTCAACATTTCATTATTGGCCACCTTAACATTGAACTTTTTAATGGGAGTGATAAATTATTATAGCAAGTTTGTTAACATCTTGCTGATAAAGTTATAAGTGGGCCCCAAATCAACCAATACTTTGATGGGATTTCCTTTGATTGTTATCCTTAGCGCCTAAAAAGATATTTCTATTTATTCAAATATTAGTGTTGGTTCCATTCTTTTCTCCATCAGCAATGTCTATGATTCATATGTCTTGACTAGTTTTCAGTGCACACTCAATAAGGAATGCTTGTGGGGTGCAATATTTTGTGACCAACCATAAATCTTTTATTATAATTGAAACGAAGTCCCTTTTTTGTGACCAACTATAAATCTTCCATTACAATTGAAATGAAGTCTTTTTTCTCTTTTTCGTTGCATCTATTCTTACAACAATCAACAAACTACTATTGCATTATATTCTTCTAGTAATGTTACTACTTGACCAACTCTAGTTATATAGATCGACTTATTTTTCATTATATACTAAACTATTCATCTTTTGTCTTTACTAAACCGATAGTTTCTTTAAATGTTCTTAGTCTGAACATTCAAAATTTATCTATTAATTTTAATTTTAATCCCTTTTAGAAATGTCCTTACAAGTACCTTTTACTTTCTCCATGTACGTGGTTTATTAACTATTCAAACTCTTGTTAGTAATCCTATAGTGTGTTTATTTGCTTCACCTAAGATAAAGTTTCATCAAAGTCTTTATATTTGGTAGGATTGTATTGTGCCTAGAGCTCTTCTTTAAACACTTACCATAAAATCACGGTGCCATTCTTTACTAGTAAGAATATTCTAAAGTGAAAAAAATTAATTTTCCATGTTAAACCATTTAAAGGGATTGCCACCAAAAAATCATGAAAACTTCATTTTTATTGCCTTCTGTAATGTTGACCCTTGGTTGGATCCTTCTCCTTTCAACGAAGTGTTACGTCCATGTAAATCCATGGGACTTTTTGCGAATGGTGTTAAGATGCAATAAAAGTCTCTATGAGTTCCCTCAAAGTTCCTTCTATCCTTTGCATTCTCTCATTTATTCTTCCTTCTTTTGGTTTTCAAGCATTACAGGGCCTCCTCTTGTATGGGAATTAAATCTAAATCAATTTGATCTAGTCACTTGCAGTTAGTAGTCATGTTATGATATCACATTAATATAATCAAATTTAATAGTTGAAACAAAGACTTTAAAAATGACCGTACTTTTGATATATGGGTGAACAACCAATAAATAATTCTATTTATTATTTAAATAAATAAAACAACTAATATATATGCTACAATGCATGCCATCATTTCTTTTAACTTGTTTTAAATTATCCATTTTCAATAATAACTAAACAAATTATTTTTATACTCTTTTTGACTTTTACGAGTCCTATTACTTAATTAGTATCAAAGAAAGTTTTCTAAAAATTATTTAAGGAACTAATTTTAACTATTATATATACACACTACTACATTTTTTAAACTTTATTTTAATTTTTAATCTTTTAAATAATTTATAAATTGTAAATTAAATGATAAAATATGTAATAATATATTTTTAAAATTATAAATATTTGTCATTAACTCAATAAATACTACATACCTATATTAAGTGTATAGCAAAATTTCAATATTACATAGAAGGATGAAAACAAGTTGGGTAGATCAGGAATGTCATATATTGTTTTGTTAAAAAACATTTGTCCCAGTTTAGGAAAAGGGATCTTCATTCCTCTTTAACAAAATTAAATTAATTAATTAAATATATAAAATACTAATAAATATTAAATAAAAAATATAATAAATTAACATATTAATAAATTATAATTTAAATTTTTAATAAAGTAACAAAAAATAAAATTAGAGAAACTAAATTAAATAAAATATTTAGATTTTATGCTTTTTTTTAATTTTATAGAAATTATATTTTGTTTGTAGAATAAAAAAAATGAAATTTTACCAATTTTTTCCTTGTTAATCTTGTTTTAATAAGCTAAAAAAATTAAGTTGATAATTATAATTGGTCATTTAATTTAATAACAACTAATTATTATTTTTTTATTTTATTAAAATTTTATTTAATTGATAAGAATTAGAATTAATTATATAGATTGAAATATATA
>CP135552.1:7294982-7323777 GCA_032402905.1 Khaya senegalensis | reverse complement strand
CGTCGGCCTTTTATGGATCCAATTCGCTTTTTCTCGCTGTGTCTCACTCCTTCTGTGTGTGTATCTATTTATGTTACGAAATTTTCCCCAGTTGTGCGCTTTGGTTTTGATGATACGCTGTCATTCATCAGCACCAATAACCTCTCAGTTGAGCTAGTTTCGCTTTATTTCGATTTTATTGGATTGTTTATTGAAATGTGTTCCAGAACCTTATTGTTCTGATAAAACAGGTTATTCATTAAGAATTTAGTATAAGAAATCGTCAATGGTAAATTTTTCAATACGGTGGGCTGATATCGGTTGGCTATAATGATTCATTACAAGTTGTTTGCGATAGATCAATTTATTACAAGTTTTACTAATATTAGACGTTACAACAAGAAGGTGTTGAGTAATATGTGCTCTTAGATATTGAACCTGTTATTTTTTTTTTTTCTTGTAAAGAAACGGAGTTCTGTTTGGAAAAAGTTGCTGATACGATGATTGTGTCAAATCTTTGGTGTTGTAGCATCTGTTTGATTCTGAATTTCAGCAGGCATAATTTGGTACCTGCTCATGTGGCAATTTTATAATTTTATACTAATTGTTGGTACTTGAACTAAATAGAATTCTGTAAAAGAAATAGATATGTCTACCAACAATTTATGTTCAGATTTCAACATTTTGCATTAGAGTTAAAGAAAGGGTGCAGCTCTTGTTTTTTTGGTGCGAATGAATATGTTGTTTTGTAACATCTGTTACCCTATTTAGAATTTATCTTTAGATGGTACATATATATGTTCTGAAATGAGTTTGATATTAAATTTGATTGACAGCTTGCATTTGAAGAATGGTGAGAGTTAGCGTATTGAATGATGCTCTTAAGAGCATGTATAATGCAGAGAAGAGAGGGAAACGTCAGGTCATGATCAGGCCATCCTCGAAAGTGATTATCAAGTTTCTTTTGGTCATGCAGAAACATGGTTTGCTCATTCACATTGTCATATATTTGTACTTATTAATTGAAGCTTGAATGTTTGCTCTAATCATTTATTGTAAATTGATTTTATATAGGTTACATTGGGGAATTTGAGTATGTTGATGATCACAGAGCTGGTAAAATTGTGGTCGAACTGAATGGAAGGCTCAACAAATGTGGTGTGATTAGTCCGCGTTTTGATGTTGGAGTAAAAGAGATTGAAGGCTGGACTGCTAGGCTGCTTCCTTCAAGACAGGTTAGCCTAGCATTAAACACTAGTGACTTTTAAAAAACTTGTTTTTAGTGGAAATAATTTTGATTATGCATGAGGTCTATAAATATATTATCAATTCTGAAAGCTGATAATGTAGGACAATGAAAGAGGAGCTTTTATTGTCAAAATCATGTAAAATGATTTGGTAATTTATAAGATATTCATTCGGATAACTTTTCAAGCAAAATGAAAGAAATGTATGCATGCCTAAACTAGCTTGTAGGATTCTTGCCCGGTTGGTTTTGACAACACTGGATACTACGATTCTTGCTTGGTTGGTTTTGAGGAAACTGGATGATCATTTTAATTTCATCAATTTATTTGTTGTAAATTTTCTATTATAGGTTTCTGCCTTTTGTGGATATATGCAGTCTACTAGGCAAATTGTGAGTAAATGATGAGATAGTTACATTCTGATAAATGGAATTAAAATTTGCAGTTTGGGTATATCGTGCTGACAACATCTGCTGGCATCATGGATCACGAAGAAGCTAGGAGAAAGAATGTTGGTGGCAAAGTTCTTGGTTTCTTTTATTAAAGTGAGAGTTATGTGACATTATTTTGGAATTTTTTCCTTTCCACCTAAGAAAATTTTATTTTATTTTATTTTTCACTTTCTAGTGTTGGAGATGAGGTTTCGTTACTTTGGGATAATTATATTGCATACTTGTGTTATGCTTTAATGTTATGTTTAAATGCAAGTTTGGGATTTTGGTTGTTGGTTCATCCATTTGCTATGGTTGTTTGTTATGATGTTTTGCCAGAATTTTTCTCGTGGAAGACATTAAATGTTTTTACCTTGGTTTTGTTTTTGATATAAAAAATGTTGCCAATTTGGATTAGCAATTGTCGATGAATCCTTTCATGCTTACAGTCGCCTCCTTTGGGCTCAATACATAACAAAGCAGTGCAGTCATGGAATGTCCAATGGCAATTATTCATTCATTACTGATTATGCTGGTAGTTGAAGACTTTGTTTGGCATTAAGGGGTGGTGGCACTTAAGTTATAACATCGTGAGATTGAAGCACAAAATAAAATTTATATTAGTTAAAAATCAGTCTCATTAAAAGTTGGTAGCTAAAGGCCTTTTAACCTTTGCTTTTAAAGTAATTTACCATATCAAACACTTTTTTTAAGACTCTACTCTGCGTACAATCTTATTTTTAAAGTAGAATCACCGCAATATTTAAAAAAAAAAAAAAAAAAATTGATTTTAACAAAATTAGCATGTTGGGATTGATTTAGAATGTTTAACAGTGATTTAATAATCATTTTGGAATTAATTAATTATTTTGATAATTAAACTATTTAATATTCATTTGTTATTAATAAATATATTTATATTGATTTAGAATATCGTTGGGGATTATCTTTATTTAACACATCAGGAAGGAGGGAGAGGGAGAGTGGCTACATGATAGAGGGTTTCCTCTCTTCCAATGCTTAACCCTCCTCTCTTAATGTGAAGAAGACTCGATGGAGGTCATTTTGGATAAAGTGGATTTGGGTTCCATATTCTACTAATAAAATTTGATAAAATTTGGTCGCGGTCAGAGTTCTGCAGTAAGCAAAGACGGCTGCAGAAACGCCCTTATTCTTTCTTTTCATGGAGGTTGGTCGAAAGCGATATTCCTTTTCTTTCTTCTGCATGAAGCATCTATGATCTATCACATTGTTTTAAGGTCAGATGACCAATCACACAGGCTATTTATGTCGAACGAAGCCCATTTGATCGGCAATAAATAGCAGAAAAGCTGCAGGGATATTACAAGAACAAGCTTTGGTATGGTAATCAATATATAGCTTTAGCTTCAATTATATTATTGTTTTATCCAACCTTAAGAGTAGTACGTATTACAAACGAAACAAAAAAGTCGGAAACAAAAAACTTGGTTTTATTTTCTACAAAAACAGCAGCTTAGCTAGTGATAATATGCATGCCTGATGCACTGCCAAAGGGTCGAAAGTTGCCCAATATCCGATCTCAAACGTCTGCCAAAACTTCAACACCCACGATTTGCACGATCATCGTCACCCTCCTCATCGCCGCCGTGAGCAGTGGATGATGCCGCCATCAGGACATATCAAATGGGATTGCTTCGCAGCAGAGCAGAAACCTAGCTTGCTAATTGATGAAGGAAGGGGGCATGGAAATGAATGGTATACTAGAAGTGAATGAATGAAAGAATGGATTTATGAATTTTAAAGGCAAAAAGCAAACAGGCATAAACTCGGTTGGGGAGAGGATCTTCCAAGCATATACTCGAAAGCATTAACTAGCCGACCCCTTCCTTTTTTTTTTCCATTAACTTTTGTTATTTATATGAAAGAGTGGGATGCATGCAAATTATAAAGTAGCAATTCATACCAAATTGCACTTTCTGCCTATTGCAATGCAATAACAGTCATTGCTATTACTATTACTACTACTATGCCATGTCACTGTATTTTGGACTGTATAGTACTTTTATGACTAAAAATTGTAGCTTTGCATTGAAGGGTAATTTGTCTAGGCATACTTGTTAGACATCTTGCGAAATATTTTATATTTCAGACAAATAAACATGTCCTGTACTGTGGCATGCATCCATATATTAAAAGTGGAATGAGGGAAATCATCAAGTGAAGCAGCACCAATCATAGTTATACAACACACTCTCAAGAGCTCAGCATCAAATTGGATTTTTTTATCATTATCTATCTGCAGATTCTCATTGCTCCTTGTACAAACTTTATTGCGATTGCATTATTGGCCAAATGGAAGGATTATTAATATGGATGGATTAATACAACAAACATTCTTCATTAATTAACACCAATATCAAAAACCAGACGACATCACACAAGCACGTGTTGCAACGACACAGGCTTGCAAGAAAACTGATCAAAGTCCGCCCACAAACTTGATAGAATGATAAAAGCCGTCGCTAGCTCGTTGTTTTCTATCTTGGCGGTGCTTGCTAGCTTGCGCTTGCCGTAATCGACGCACCAGAAAAAGGAAAGACACGATAAACAAGGAGGATTTAAGCTGTGCTGATGCTCAGTTTGTAGTTCATCTCTGGGCTCTGGTAGACCTCTCTTTCAATTTATCTGGTAATTTTAAGTTCATTTGTTTTTATAAGAAAATGAATGCGTGCATTTGTTTTTATAAGAAAATGAATGCGTGTCCTGTCGTATTGGGTTTCTGATTTGTGCGTTTCCATTGATGATTTATAGATGGCTGCTGTAGCTGACTACGATTATCTCATTAAGCTTCTATTGATCGGCGACACTGGTACGTTTGCTTGTTTCCCTCGTCTTTTCTTCCCTTCCTATTCACAATAACATACGGTGTGTGTGGCTGCTTGAAATAGGTTTACCAAATAAGATGTTGTAATGGGTATGAAACCCTTTATGTTTAGGTCAAGAGGATGTGGTTCCATAAGTAGAAACCTAGTAACTTAATATTGTGGAGGAATTGTCCCATTGAAATGGTGTATGGGTGCTGCAATGTGGTTTAGAGTAAGCTTGCAGGTACAGCATTATAGTTGGTATGCATTAGGGACCTGCTTGAAATAATCTCCTGCAAAATTATGCTTCCTTAAATTGAATTGTCAATGTTGCAGCATGTGGCTGTCGCACTTGTCCCTAAAATTGTCCATAGTTTCCTAAGTTCATTTAGGTTATGTTTGTGACTGAGATGTTGTGGCTTTGAAGCTACGGTTGATTTGAAATAGAATCATTAGATATCAAATATTAGAGAAAAAGTGAGTGGTTCCCACTAAAAACTGATGTTTATCACACATTTGCATAAACTCATTTGTTTATGAGTCAGATTAGAGAGGCAGTGTATGAGCTGTGTGGCTCTGGCAGCATAGGACCTTCCTCAGATCTCCCTTTGGTATTATTATAAGTAACATGAATGCCCGAGATATTGATAACAGCCAGCTTGGAGGTTGTATTAATATTACTTTTGGTCATTGTAAAATTTTTGTGAAATCCTTTCTCTATATATGTTTCTCTTACTTCTTTTGTAAAACAGAAATCGTTTCCAGACCCATCGGTGGTTCATTTTGAGTTAATCATTCTTCTCTTTCTTTTTAACAGCTTATTATGGTGGAGTCATGGGAATTTTGCTGGTTTACAATGTTACAAATAAATCATCTTTCAACAGTAATACTCACATTCTCTTACCTGTATTGATCAAACTTGGTTGTCATGCTTAAAAGCTTCTGTCCATTCAAATTCTTGAATTCTTTTTGCATCATATTTGTGTGTTATTGAGGGTGCCTTTTTTTAATTTGGATAGATTATTGCGTATCAGTAGTGATTTTACCCTACATTTTTCTTAATATAAGGATCTCTTGGTCTAAATATACGTGCATTTTATAAACATTCTGATTCCTACCATTTTCAGATATTAGGAATTGGATTAGCAGCATTGAACCACATGCTTCAGATGAAGTTAACAAGATTTTGGTAGGGGCAAAAGCCGATATGGATGAAAGCAAAAGGGTATGTTATTTCATTTGTAATGAAAATCTTTATGATTTATAAATCTTTGCTCAAAAAGCTGGGCGATATACTTAGAACTAAGTATTTTGAAAAGAAAATAACTGTGCCTTATAAGTTTTGTGCCGGCAATAATTGGATTAATGATTTTAAGCAACTCTTCTCTATTTCTCTTCCACTCCCTTGTGTGCGTTTGTAAATTTGTGTTCTGATCTTGTCTTTCGTATATACATTTTCAGGCTGTGTATGCCTCTGAGGGTCAAGCACTTGCTGATGAGTATGGCATCAAATTTTTTGAAACAGTGAGTGTCACTTCTGATTTGGAAGCATATATTGATGAATAATGAGTCCCTTATCTCCTTTGGATGTTCATATTTTATTAAAATTTGGACCATCAACTTTGAAAACTAATGCTAACTCTTTGATGTAAAGGATTTCATAATTACTACATTAAATTTTGTAATATTTGTCTTCTAATTCCTGACATTCGCATATGATAATCTATAGTTGAATCAATGCGGGCATGTATTGAAAGGTAATGTGTAATGCAGAGCGCAATGACAAATCTAAATGTGGAGCAAGTTTTCTTGTCAATAGCAGGGGATGTTATTCAAAGGTTTATTGGTTCTGACTTCAGAGCTGAGGTGTGTTTGAATTCTTTGCTCTGTTTTGTTAAATAAATGAAGAAAAAGGAATGTTGTAGTTATTTTATAGCGCACACATAGTTTCAGATGTTCACAATTTTGGTGTTTCAATTGCAGCCTACCAAGAATCAAGATTAACAGACCAGATGATCTTCGACTCTGCAATTGATACACAAAAATCAAACTTGTGATGGTATCATTTGTTGTATTATAATAGTGATTGTATTTATCTCATGACTATCTTGAGTATTCGATAGTTTTAGACAAGTTCTTGAAATATAGTCTTATCCAGTATGGGTAGACTAAACAATAAGTCCAATTTTAAAGTCTAAAAACTGCCACTTTTACTGTAAATATTAAAATGTAAGGTAATATCTTAGAGAAAGTGTCTGTTTAATAAGTGGAAGTGTGCAACAGTTGGCAAAATTAGCTATCATTTTCCTTTTTCATAGATACAAAGATTCTGCCAGTGAAAAATTCTTAGCCGTTCTGTTTTCCATCCAGTCACGTCCAGTCTTCAAGCAATAAAATATAGTTTCTGGCAGAGAACTAAAGATGGGACTTTAGCCAACGATGGAGATTGTCAATGGCCCCAGGTCCAACCAGTCCAACAAGTAATCAGATTCCAGCTATCTACAGATTCACACAACTTTATTAATTGTGAATTGTGGATTGTGATTACATTATGGTCTAACTAAACTAGTTTATGAAATTCAGAAGCTTCGACTACCTAACGATTTCCAGCTGCTTTGTTCTGCTAAGCGATCATTCTCTCTTTCTTCATAGGATTTGCATGTGCAAGTGTCGAACTGGTCCAACAGAATCCCATTCCTTCCCGTTACTTAATCAGGATACAGTTTAATTTTAAAAAAAGAAAAAAATATATAAATTAATAAAAAATTAAAAAATAATTACGTTAATATTAATAATATAATAATAATAATATTAAAAAAATATAAAAAATTGAATTTTTTTTAATTTTTTAATTTTTTTATATTGTTTTTTTAATTTTAATGTATCGTAATTTTAAGGTGATGTGATTAACTAAACAGGGTCAAAAGTCCACACACAGACTTACATGGCGCCACAACTATCAACTTCAGTGGACCACCAGTCACACCAAACAATGCCAAACGTGGAAACTGGTGAAATGAACAGCGTCACACATAAAATGTTAAAAAGAAGGCAAACTTTATAATATAATTATTATCTCAAACAAAAACAAAAATTTTATTGATTATAAATCAAGAGATTTAGACGGGATATACAATAACAATCCAGCGAGACACGTGGAGTGGTCTCATTTGCTGGTGCTTACTGCTAGTGTTAGCCTGTTCCGGGGCTGATCGGCGCACCAGGAAAAAAAAAAAAAAAGGCAGCAAATTATAAAAAAAAAAAAATTAAAAGGCGCATTTTAGCCACCCACGATAGCAGGAGAGGAGTTTAATTTCTATTGCCGAAGGTCGCGAGTAGAGAAAAAAAGTTTTCTTTTTGTGAAAAATACAACCCAACAGAAAAACCTCTCTTTCTTTTCTCGCATTTAGCTCTTCTGATCTGGTATTTTTTTTAAAAAATTTTCTGTTTGTTTTGATGCATGTGTGAAGATGGATGTATGTCGTGTGGTTTTGGTTTCTGATTTGCTCGTTTCAATGTCGATGTGCAGAGAGCGTGGATTGTTTCTACTTTCTCGCTTGATTTGTAGATGGCTGCTCCACCTGCGAGGGCTAGAGCTGACTACGATTATCTCATTAAGCTTTTATTGATCGGCGACAGCGGTGCGTCTATTTTTTTTCCATTTTTTTTTCTCGAGAAACAAACGGATCATTGTATGCTTAGATCGCATTATGAGTTTAAATGTTGTTAATTTTTCATTTGATTACGGAAATGTTTCCTGTCATCTGATTATACTCGGTGATGTGTATTTGTGAGATGATATTTTTTCTGAGGATCTATTTTGGCAGAGGAATTGATTGAGTTTTGGTCTTGTCCATTTTCTTTTATGTTAGCACGGTCAAAATAATGCAGAACATGCAGATTATAATTTGTTGCATTGTTGAGATGAGTAGTTGATCTTTTTAATGTCCAAATAGTGTCTTACTTTTTATTAATGAATTCGACCTCGAAATGGATATTACCATATGATGCTTCACGAAGTTTGAGTTTCTGATCTTATACTTCCTTTGCAATGAAACTTATGTTCAATTTTTCCTACCAGTGGACATTGAAGTTTTCTGACTGTTATGTTACTGGCTCATCATTTGGTCTTCTAACTGGTTTGCTGTTGAATTGAACCTCTTGTGACCTTTTTTCTACTGCACTTGACCTCATCTCTGTTACCTTTTTGGTTGAATAGATGTTTAATAAACTTGTGAATGATAACATGCTTCTAGTTTGAACAAGGCATGCATGAGCCTCTCTTTAGTTTTAACATATCATCCCCAAGTTTATTTTATTATAAGTTAGGGGCGGCTGTAGAATCTTCGCCTATATCTATAACTCAAAGCAAACAGTTTCTTTTTACCCCTTTGCATGAATAATATATGGTTAATTTCTGTGCATTATTTGTCTGTACAGGTGTGGGTAAGAGTTGCCTTCTGCTGCGTTTCTCAGATGGTTCATTCACTACCAGTTTTATCACTACCATAGGGTTTGTATTCCCTTAACTGCTGAGTAAACTGCAGTGTCTTAATGTTTTGTATGTTATACAAGTTCGCATACCATACGAGGTTGTTCTTTTTCATACAGCATTGATTTTAAGATAAGAACCATTGAGCTTGATGGAAAACGGATCAAGCTCCAGATTTGGGATACAGCTGGTCAGGAGCGCTTCCGAACAATCACAACTGGTAAGTTTTCTGATCTTTATAAGATGATGGTTATTTGGAACTTTTGTTATTTGCCTTGGAGATTTCAGGGCTGACATAAGCTGTTTTGATGAGCCTATAACTGTGAACGTTGAAGATTTATTTGATTGAATAGTTATACCAAATAAAATGCAGCAGTAAATAAGAAACGTTTAATGTTTAGGGCACGAGGGCCGCCTAATAGTGGTATTGCAGTGGATGTGGTGGCATAAAGATTATAGCCCATCACAGAAATCTGGAATCTTGATTTTTGTGGAGGAACAGTTGCAAAGAAACAGTGCTGGCAGGTGTATAGGTGCTGCGGGATTATTGCAAGTAGGAGCCTGATGCCTAGTAACCATAAAGATGCAGGCAGACTCCAAACCCAGATGCCTAGTCAATGGAAATTGTGATCTGCACTTTCTACAACAGATGTTTAGAAATAAAAACACCTTTCTGGTTGGCTAAAGTCTTAGGTAATGTGTTGGATTGTTGTGCACCCGCTTGTCACTTAGCCTTTTAGCTGAAATTATTCCATCATATAGCCAGTGTCAAAGCTGTGGCCTGTTACTCACAATCATGGACGCCTTGTGGCTGTTGCTGTAATACCTAGGGGTATTCATAACTTCGTCAGTCCCTAAATTGGGTTAAGAGTCTGTATCACGTTGCTGTAAGAGAGGTAGTGTATGAGCTGTCTGGCAGCACAGAACATCCCATAGCTCCTTTTTTGGCATTAGAACTAGCATGAATGAGGCCTTTTGAATATGATTTTAGGTCCTGGTAAATTTTTTGTAGTATTGTTTCTCTATATGGATTGTTTCATCTTTAGTTCTTTTGTACAGCTGGAACTATTTTTTAGACTTGTTTGTGGTTCATTTCCAAATTCTTCCCTAGTAACCTTTTATTTTCTCTATTCTTTAACAGCTTACTACCGTGGAGCAATGGGAATTTTGCTGGTGTATGATGTTACTGATGAATCATCTTTCAACAGTAATCCTCTGTCTTAAATATATTGATTGAATTGGTAGCCACGCATGTGAAAAAAATTATGTCCGTTTATTCTTCTTCTCTAAATTCTTTTTGTTTTATTTTCTTTTCTAAATTCTTTTCTGTTTATATCGATATGTTTTAAGATGCCTTTGTTTAATTGTAGTGGATAATTGAGAATCTGAAATGGTTTTATCCAACATTTTCCTTAATATAAGGATATTTTGGGCAACATATTGTAGTTTTATAAATTTTGCTTACTATTTCCAGATATTAGGAATTGGATTCGCAACATTGAACAACATGCTTCAGATAACGTTAACAAGATTTTGGTAGGGAACAAAGCTGACATGGATGAAAGCAAAAGGGTATGTTACTTCATTAGTAATCAAGATTCATAACGAGTTTGTTTATTTTTTATGGATTTTTCTACAGAAAGGATTATAACCATTTATGAGTATTTTCTGAAAAAAAAATAACAGTGCCTTTTGTGTTTTGTGCCAGCACTAGTATATTCTAATTGGATTTATAATTTAGGCAACTCTTTTTCTTATCTTGACCGCTCCCTTGCATGCATTTGTAATTCAGGATTCTGATCATATCCTCTATATATTTTCAGGCTGTGCCGACCTCTAAGGGTCAAGCACTTGCTGATGAGTATGGGATCAAATTTTTTGAAACAGTGAGTATCGATCCCTTGCTAATTGTGGAAGCATATATATAGTTGAGTCAGCATTGGCATATATATTGAAAGATACTGTGTACTGCAGAGTGCAAAGACAAATCTAAATGTGGAGCAAGTCTTCTTTTCAATAGCAAGGGATATAAAGCAAAGGCTTGCTGATACTGACTCGAGAGCTGAGGTAATTGAGTTCATTGCTTACAGTTATTTTCATGGACCACACTTAATTTCATATGTCAACAACTTTTGGTCTATAATTTCAGTCAACAACACTCAAGATTAACCAACCAGACCAGGCGGGTGGGGCTGGTCAAGCCACCCAAAAATCCGCTTGCTGTGGTTCTTAAGACAGACCCCTCGAGGCATGTTCAGGTGTAACTCTTCGAAAGATGTTAAAAAGAAAAAAAGGAAAGGGAAAAAAAAATAACTAATTGTGAATTTGTGATGGGTGCTTGTAATTTTTCTTATCGGCATTCTTTTGCAAACTATCTCCTTGTATCTTAACTGACATATTTTTCTTTCTTTCCTTTTTTCTTTTTGCAAACCTCTTTGCATGTTTTTTTTTTCCCCAAAAATTTTTTATGGGGCATGACATGTTTATATTGTTAAGGCTCTACCGAAACGCAAACAAATACTGGTTGTTGTCTAATTCAGTCAAAATTGCATCCAAGTCACAATTGAGTTTTCCATTTAGTTGATTAGTTAAGAATTATGGATATGAGGTTCGTGTGTGACCGAGCCTCGTGTTTAAATCTTGTTTCTCTGTAATAATCTTTTTTCACGAACAGGTTGACATAAAACCCAAACCCAAGTGGGCATGAATCTGATGGGTCAATGACTATGTTCTATACTTGTTAAGTCCTGGGCTTGCAGTTAAGACAAGCAAATACAAGTCATATGCTTTCGAAGACTCGTCAATGTTTAATTTCTCAGTAACTTCGTCGTCAAACTAAGTCTGATAGAGCTGATGTGGGGAAGGGTAGAGAGGGCCAAAAAAAAAATTCTCAATTCTGATTCACAGACAAGTAGCATTTGAGCACTGAGCAGGTTTAATGCATGTCTTTCTCTGCAAACACAACATATAGAGGTGGTATCAGCCTACTCTTTTTCAATCCACATCGCCTGGCGTGAATGTAACAAAATAATTTCCATTGCACCAAAAGGTGACAGAGTTGAGTATCCGGAGCACCTACATCTCAAGCCTAAATACACGAAACTGTCTTCTTGCATTATGTACTACACACTCACTTCGTTCATCAAACTACATCATCTCAACAAACACAATGCACGATACCATATTCTAGATCATGTAGTTGTGCATCAAGGAAATAAAAACTATCAGTTTGCCCATCCCCACTGTACATAAGTTAAAAACTTGTTACTATGCACAAAGAGATTACTCTCTCATTCTGCAGAATGTCTCTTAATAATATAACCAATTCAAAGGTTCAGTTCTTCCTTTCCATAAATTCGCTGAAGCTCACGAGTAGCCGCTTGAAATGATTCTGGGAACAGGGAAGAAAGACAAAGAAGAAATATTAATAAAGCAAAATCAGTGAAAAATAATTGGATCCACAACCCCCACACCCTACCCCCCCCAACACCAAGCAGAAAAGCCAAAACACAAGCCCACAAGTGGACACACACAGTGAACTTGTTGAGATCAAAGAGTGCTTCCTTACCTTTCCAAATCTGAAAAGATTTCTGATTAATAGGTGCACTAAAAACTGTTTGAATAGTATCAAACAACAAGCTCTCAGGAGTGCTCCTTAATTCTTGCACTATCTGATAGATAGTCTTTCCATTCTCGAAGTATATGTGATTGTTTGGATGTTTTGTTTTGCAGCCAGCATGACGTTCAAACTCATAAGCATTTAGCACCTTATGGAAACATATATCCAACCATTAAGTCTAAAGCACCAAACATGAAAATTGAATCTGTTGAATGACTCACCTTGGAGTAATTACATGATTGACATCCACAAAGATAGCCAGAACCTTTTATAATGCCGCGAAGCTCCTAGTTACATGGAGGGTACAACCATAAGTTATTAAACAGCAACAACAATGAAAGAAACGGATAAAAGTAAGATGGCAATTTACCTCCCGGGACAAAGAAACATACTTCACAGGGACCCCATCAAGCATACCAGTTGATATCAAGCTTCTGACATTTGAAGGGAAGCTGTTTGGAGCTTCTTTCTTGGATGCTTTGAATTCTGGTTTATTCCTGGAAATAGAATCAGATTTTGATTTAACAACCCGAGGGCAAGCTGCAGCTGCATTGACATTAGATGCATTCATCTGTTTTTCAGGGGCTGCTTCTGAAGTTTGAACTGAAGACTGATTGTAAGAGTCATAGCTGCTAATTGGCTGGCCAACAGGAATAATTTCATGTTCATCATGAAACCCAACAAAAGATATTATACTGGCATCTTCTTTGCTGTAGGTTTCAGACAAAGATAAGGCATTGTCATCTCCTTTGCAATAGATGTTACCTGTTGATCTAATATGGGCATCCCCCGGGTTATAGGTATGACCCATCAAAGCGACACTGTCATCCTCCTTATTATATGCCTCTGCCAGTGTCATATAACTACTTTGGGTTTCCTTGGTATAAGCCTGACCTGGAGACAAGTCATTGTTACTTTCCCTATCAAAACTACGATCCTTAGGGGCAAGCATACCGCTGTTTGAGTCCTTAACTTGATTGACTTTGACCTTTCTAAATCCACCATAGTTAAAACATGATGCTTCGGGATATTCCATAGCATTGGATATTGATAATCCAACAGATGCATCTTCCACAAAATGGTCTTCAATACCCTTTCTTCTAATATCATCTATTCCAACAGAAGATATATTCCTTTCGGCAAAATTGACAGATCTGGCAGACTCAGATCCAAACAACCGGCCAATAAATTGGTTCGGGACAGACTGAAAACTGGGAGTGCTTCCCCAACAAGGAACACCCGAATTACATACTTCACTACTTGATTTGTTGTTTGCACCCTGTAAAGCTTGCTTCTTGTTAGGAAACAACTCTGATTCACCAGAACTCACAAACCACTGATTAGGCCTCTTTGTTTCAATCCTAGAAGGATTATCAAAAGCTGCATCTCCATCAGTTATATGCCCAGCTCCCTTTGCCATCCAAAGCCCCTTGTTCTGTAAAGACAGCCAGAGACAATTATATGGAAGTTGCTTATTTGCAATATAAGACACATAAGTAAAAGGTCGAAACAAAAATAAATAAAAAGCACTCATGGTATATGCTTCTTGACCAATCTTATATGAGTCCTTCCAGTCTGTTGCAGAATTGCAAATTAAGAACCTCATAGAATGCTAAAATGCTATTAATTTGCAATGGGCAGATGGTAATACTGAATTCAAACACTCAACATGCATTTTCTACACACTTATCACCTGTCACAACAAAGTGATATGTTATAAATACCCCATAACTGTCAGCACCCATCAGGAATTAGTAGCAGCCTAACTCAGTAGCTCCTCCAAACATTCAAATGGTCTATTATCATAACTATAGATCCTAACAAGAATGAAAGGACACTAGAACCTTATGTTTTCTGAAATTTGAGGATTAAAAACAATCTTGATTTGTACTAAGTCAAAAGTGCAAATGTTTCAAATTTACTCTTTTTGGAGACATTGTTAGGAGTGGCCTCAATAAATAACCACCAAAGACATTTCCTAAAGCTTCCAGCACTTCGACTTCATTTGATATTAAGGTATGGTGATTTTTACGTGCAACTACTATAAAATGGAAGCACTAGATATGACATGTTAAAGTCAAAATGAGCGGGCCCAGTAAAAGATAGCGTTACAAAACTCTTTTTTGTTGTGCTTCCAAAGCACAACTGAATCATCATAAACTGATATAAGGACTTTCTCTAGCCACAATCAAATACATGTTTTCTTCTTCATTCTGTTCATTCCTGGCAAAGAAAAGAAGTAACTTAGCATCTAAGAGACACAAAGTGGCCCATTCAGTTAAGCCTCATATTTTATCATGAACGGATATCAAAATAGCAGTTCCCTGCCAAATACGCACACAAAGAAAAATAAAAAAGAAAAACCACAAAGAAAAACACAAAAATGCAACCGAAATTACACTCTGTAGTTCCAAGCACTTCAATACTGACATCACTCAAAACTTGGTTCACAATATTGTGACTCCAGAACAACTTGACCCTACACCTGAGTTTTCTCACAGCAACTAATCTAGAAGTTCACATTTCAAAAATGATTAACCTGAGCTTCTAATTTAACTCTCACATTATCACTCACACCCACATGCAGCAAATTCCTTTTTCTTTGCTTGTTTCTTGGTCAAACTTGAGTTAAAGTGAAGAGTACAAATTTTACCGCATAATATTTGTAAAAGAAAAATAAAAAGCTTAAAGGGTTGGGTTGATAAGATAAGTTCTAATCGCGTAAATATTGAATAACAAATAACAAAAGATTAACAAAGCAAAACACCGAGTAACTACATAAGAATCTAGCACGTACCATAATTCGTCTTCAAGCCGCACAGTGAATTACGCTATCCACTCTGCTAATTTTTACGATACCAAGCAACCTCTGCACGCAAAGTGTCAAACAAACAAAACGGAGTCAGTTAGACAAGCAAAAGCCCGTGCGTCCTTAAAGCTCAAAAAGAAAAATTACAAACACAAACGCAGAGGAGACATTAACAAAAGAAAGAATAATCGTACAGCTAAAGTATTTCCATCTTAAATCAGACACATTAAGCTCAAATAACAACCTAAATTTTCATAAAAATTCTCATTTTGCACAAAATTGTTCAGATTATGAAAATTTTAATGCAGATTTTTTCAACTCCAGAAATGTGAGCAATTAACTTCTAGGACTCGACATCCGTACCTTCGACGATCACCGGAAACCTGATCGAACGTTTGATCACCGACATGAACACCAAGAACTTTCCGGAGAAGCCACACCGGCGGCGAAAATGAAGCGAAAACGGCTTATGCGGTGTTCGTGTTTGTACGCGAGGAGCACCTGATTTTTTCTCGTGAAAGGAATATAATAATAGGAAAATACCTGCGGGCTGCATGATAAGTAAATCGCGGTTGCATGTTATCTTTATCGTACACGTGTATGCCTTTGATTAATAGACGCCGTTGATCTGGTGAAACAACTGAGTCGAGGGTATTTTAGTCTTCCCGGCCTCGAGGAGGTTAGGGAATCGTAAACGGGTGGTGATAAGGTAGACTTTTACAAACAGTAACACGTGGCTGAATAGTAATGGATATAGAAAATATGCAAGGATCATAACAGGTTTTCTTGTTCAACAGTCAACAATGTTTGATAAAAGAGAGAATTCAAATACATTTGATACTATAGGCTGTACCGTATGTGATTATCTCTCTGATTATTATTTTCCTGATGGAGGGGAAAAAAAAAAAAACAGTTGAGGAAAGTTGCGTCAGAGGCTCCACACAGATTGTGCCCTTCACTTCATCCGCTGTGTACTTGCAACATGTACCCCTGAGGAGATGATCCAGTACTTCGCGTCTAAGTAGGTAGATACACAACCATTCGCTGATTGACACGTTGCATTTAACAGAGGGCTTGGGAGGCCGGGTTTCTAAATGTCGGCCCAATCGCCGTGGTCCTCTTTCTTCTTCTTACACCTTGTTCACATTATTTTGAAATATATATTTTAAAATGAATAAAATTACTCATTTGAACAACATATAAAAAAGCAAAAGAGCATGCTGCTACATTTTCGTATACGCTTGATTGACATGGCCATCCCAGAGTATCTGTGTGATGATGTGATTAGATGACAATTGGGGAACATGTAATATCTCACATCCGAGGGATTGAACCTGGGATAAGTGCATCTGTCTTCCTAGTCCTTTTACGCCAAAAGCTTAAACCTGGGATAAGTGCATCTATCTCCCCAGTTCTTATTAGGCCAAAAGCTTAAAATTCTTTAGTGTGAAGAATAAAGATATGAAGTATCCAGTTAGGAATACTTGTGTGACTCCCAAGAATAATATTACGAAGAATAAAATCATGAGAAATTTAATTTGAGTTTACTGTACTACTCTAAATTATGTTTAAAATAGATAATGTTATACTAATTAGATAAGATCACGCTTGCAACAAAAAGCTTGCAACAAAAAGTTTGAGGGATTTACTTAATCTTAAAATTCATGCTTAATCTTGGAATTCATCAACTTAGAAGTATTGTTGAGACACTTTCATTTCTCATATACTTAGGTAGATTTATGTGAGTAAGAAGTGCGGGAAAGAGCAAATAACAATCCCTTGAAGATCCACCGTAACTGCATAGAAAAAGAGAAGACAACTCTAATTTATTTATATATAAACCATCATTATATCTCACAAAGCCAAGCTGGGAATCATTCTACAAAAAAATGAATTTAAAATAAAAAAAATCTGTCTGCGGCGACTGTTTGTAAAAATAAATGAATCAATCCGAGTACAAAATGCCAACAAGTTGGTAAATTCACGAAGGGTTAAAACTAAAAAGAAAAACCTACATATGATTCTCTAAGGCTAAAATAACAATCAATTACTAGGCAACCCATAGCTTCAAATCATCCCCGGAAGGCATCAAGTTCAAATCCAAGTACAAAGCTCTTTTACTATTCGATTTCTTCAGTACAGGCAGCGGCAGCAGAGGACGGGTCACCAACCCAATCCCATCTCCGCCCATGGAAGCCCTGTGTCTCCTCATGTGGCCGCCAAGCGCTTGCCCTAATGCAAACTCAAGGCCACAAATCGAACACTCGTGCGATTTCGGCTTCTTAGGCGAAGCTGGCATCTGGGTTTGATCGAAAAGGTCTCCTACCATCAGCTTCGGCTTCTTGTGGCTCGCTCTGTGGCCGCCCAACGCCTGGAAAGATGGGAACTCTTTGTTACATGTCTTGCATGTAAAAACACGCTTTGTCATGTCGGATTCGCCAACTTTCGAGAGAAGCATCAAGCAGTTGGCCATGTCCATGGCCGCCATTTCGCCTTGTTCCCTGCTTCTCTTCATGAATAATAATCACAAACTCAAGTATGAATATGAACTCTGGAAGCTTTGAAATTAATATGCTGACTGACTTTGAGTTTGTGGAATGTGGAATGGAGCAAAGATAGTTGCGGAGTTCGTATTTATAGTTTTTAGCTGCTAAAGTACGATCAACGTCCGCGATTGACTAAACGGCGGATAAGCCCATGGCTACTTGGGGAATAAGAAAAGAGAAAAGCCTTGGTTTTTATTGTAAATACGGTGAAGTGGAAGGGTAGTAATCTGCCGTTGGCAGCTTTGCCACGTTGGCTTGCGTGAACGCGTAGTTGCTGAACAAACTTTGGAAGAAAGTCACGATATGCGAGCACATCTGACTTTTCTAGATGCTTTTTCAATCTGTTTCGCACCGCAAGGCGCGTGAAAAAACAGCCTATCAACAATTCAGTCCGAGTTCTGCGAATTTCAAATCAATTTCCATTCTCTCAATTAGTTCGTTGATGCCGTCGCCTAATTGATAGCGCGTGGGAGTGTGTACAGATTTTAGATATGAAAGCAAAGTGAGAAATCAAAAAAAAAAAAAACCAATGAAAAAAGACAGTAAGTAAGAAGAGTCAGGTCAGGTGTAAGGAAACGTCAAAGTCAAACGTGAAGGGCAAGTTAAATTCCCACTCAAGCCGCGCCTTAACAGTAAATCGACGCGGTCTATTATTCAGTAGGAAGTTGAGTGTGAGCTTCCTAATTTCACAACTGAGTATTGACAGCATATTCTATAATGTACCACAAGCACTAGCACTACCACTTTCTATTCTAGATGCGATGGTTCAACTGTTTCATAACAGCGTAACTTCTTCGTAAATGCTATCGATGCTGATGATTGCTACCTGCTCCATCGTGGATTCAAAGTTTCAGTCGCATATGTAAATGCACGTACAAACTTGAACAGAATTTTCAAATTTAGACATATTCATGCCAGAAAATCTAGTATTGAACTGGAAACGGTCAATAAAGAGAGGTTTGGAATTGGGTTGGTGGGTAGTTAGAGGTGGTCCACGTAGAATACCTGCATGAATTGAGACAGGATGAGCAGCTGCCTGCGTATAATTGTAAACTTTCGCTGCATACCGTAATGTTAGCTGTGTTTACACTATAAAGCCAGCTTAATTAGCTGCGGATTCAACGGGCAAACAAACTTTCACACTTGGAAGCTGTGAATTAATGCACCAATGTCCCTTAATAAAACGTAATTTGCAGATATCTTTGATTGTTAAGAAATAATCTATGCTCCAAAATAGTCGGGGAAGGTGGCTTCTAGAAGAAAGTCAGTCAGTCAGTCTGTCTGTCTTAAGCAAAGCAAAACCAAATTTGATATATGTATGTCATGATGTAATGAATGACCTACGTAATCCGGTAATAAGAGTCAGCTCTTGCGTTTGCGTTTGCTTTTGTCCCAATAAATTAAAATTATGATCACCTTCTTACCTGACAGAATAATAAAATATATGGCACTTATGGATAATACGAATTAGTCAACCGGATAGTCTTGCTAGTTGTTAGACAAATCGAAATTGAAGTGACATTTCAAGCAGTTAAGGTGAAACGCTATCCTTTTATTCTTGAAACTTAACACATCCTGTGTTATAATATTGTGAATAACGTAAGTGATAGCGTGTATCACCGGGTGAATTTTAAGTAAATAAATAAATTTAAATTTTAAAATTTTAATATGAATAATAAATGTTTTATATTTGTATTATTTATTTAATAATTTTATTGTATTTGTATTTGAATTATTAAATTTATTTAAGATAAAATTAATAAATAAATAAATTATAAATAAATTTATATCATAAATAAATAAAAATATTATCTTAATTCGTTTATGATTCGATTATAATCTGTTTAATAAATATAACTAAAAATAAAGTAGTTAATTTTTATGAATTTTAGATAATTTTATAAAGGGGCAATTTTGTTTTTCAAGTTCTTGGAAATACCTACAATTAGGGCATTTTGTTTATAATTTTTGGGATTCAAATAAACAGATTTGTCAGTTAAAAGAAGTTTGATTGTGTCAGTGAATTCATTTCTTGAATCTATTTTTAATTCTGTTGAACATATTTTTTCAGTACGTTAATCTTGACAAACCATAGTTGTAATATTGTAATCTTTTAAGTTTGACAGTTGGTACCATGTTAGCGATAAAATAGTGAGAATTAATGGAGGAAGAGAAAGAAAGACAGAGAGAGAGAGAGAGAAAGAAGGTCACACAGACATCAATTGGTATGTGGAGACAGTAAAGAGAATATTATCACTTAATCATTGTTAACATGTTTTAGTAAACAATAATTAATTCAGAAAACAGTCAAATGTATATTATCATGTTTCTGCAAGTCCGGCATTGATATTAGATACCCTCCAACAATTTGATTCGAATGTGATTCATAGTTGGCAGTAATGTATATCAAGAATTAAAGCACGTGTCAGAGTTAAAAGACACAACGCAACAGTTGTAAGATCCTTGTACTTGTTAAGTTAGCTAATTAAAAAAATTTGCAGCTATTGCTGCTGGATTTGACACCCGTGCCGATAAAAACATCCCAAACACCACCCGATTTCAGAGTCTATCGGCTTGACCAGTGACGGTGCACTAACAAACTAAACCAGCATGGAGAAGAAGAAGAAGACATCCTCGCCGTCAACTCGTCCACGTCCGCTGAAAATCCCGGGGGACAAGTGATAAAGAAGAATCATCAAGGGAATTGAAGATACTGGCCACCACGTCTCCCGTTTTCTCGTCAGCCTTCAAATTGCCTGTGGTTGGTCTGTTGAGGAACGGCCTCGTATAAACTCTCCCAGCCACCCTGACCGAATCGACAAGGTACTTCATTTCAAAAAAGTGAGTCATCCACTTATGGTTTAGTTCTGATAAAGTTTTTAACTTCTCTTTCCTTTTGATTGAAGTGTTTTTACTCGAAGCTGGGTATTTTAATTTGTCTCTGTAAGGGGATTGAAATTTTAACTGAGGCATTCTTCTATATTCGGTCATTGCATTTAAGAGTTATTACATTAGATTTCATACCATGTAGCATTACTACGGTCCCAGGACTGGACGGAAGTTTCGTTCCCTGATAGCTATTCAGAAATATCTAAGTCAGGAAGAAGATGCAATTCTTCCCCAGAGATTGAGGTCTGGCAATGGCAAAAATATAAGTTTCAAAATTGGCTTCTGTTATTGTTTTTAACAAAACAAAGGTTCTGTTAATATAGGGGTTTTGTTTTTGAGGTTTTTATGTCCGAGTTTTAGTTTGGTTCATTTCGGGTCTGAACCCAGTTCCTATCTATGCCAATGTCACTGCAGATGCAAATTGTGGCCGGCACCACCAGAAGTGCCTCATTACTAGGACCGCCTGATCATTGGGTCGTTCAGGAAATTCCCCGTAGGAGTGCCAAATATGCTGGTGCCATTGACAGGGTATTTTTTCTTTCTTCTCTTCTATCTGTGCTATTTTGAGTACATGGAACTACGTACTTTCTGCAAGCAATTATGTTTTTCACGCTAGATTAATTTGATGATTATAGATGTAAATGCAATACTCTCACAGGGATGGTGAATGAAAACTATAAATGTCTATATGTATTTGTATATCTGTCAGAATGAATGCACATGCATAGGCACTTAGATATTGCTTTGATTTTGGAAAGTCAAATCACCTGGCATTCCATACATACAGAGATAAATTTCCATATAAAGCCTAAGTGGCATATTAGACCATTTAAGTGGTTAAGGCATGGCCATTTAGACTCGTTTGCACTTTCCATAGATTGAAAAGTGCACTTCTTCGCTGGTACTGAGTATATTTGAGTTCCAAGTGCCAAGTGACAAAAAATTGTTGTGCTTACTGTAAGGATTTTTTAGGTTGGTTTATTCATGTACAAAAATAGATGTCTAGTATTTTTTTAGAGATATCAAGCTTGTTTGATGTTCAAATGATGCTTGAAACGGACATTCGGAAAATGTATGCTTGACTATTGCTTGATAGGTGCTCGAGCAAACTAGAAGGATTGAAGTTAGAGAGTTGAAGCTCGACCTATATTCGACAAGCTTGAGTAGCTTCCTTTACTCAATTGGCACTCAACTAGTGCTCAACAAGGGCTTGAGCAAATTTATTCCAAAGGCCTAATGCATGACAAGCACTAAATCTATGCTCGAGTAGTCTTCAACTTAAACACCACATGACCTTCACTCGAGCGGTCACCTTTTAGAGACTTGGCGCTCAAGTAGTCAACTTACTTGAAAAGGTCACTTGACCTTTGTTTGACGTACATTTTAGCGCTCCTGTGTAAATATAGAGCCTCGAGTTGTGTTTTTGGAGTTTGTGATGTCTATTTTTATATTTTCTTTATTTATTTAAATAGAAATTCTTCCTTTAAGTTACCATATTTATCTCAACCAATTTTTATTTCAAGAATCATAAATCTTTTTTCATTCTTAGTGATTTGTGATTAATTGCTCTTGAAGAGTCACAATCACTAAAAATTGTTTTTTATCTAAAATTCAACTATTAACTTTTAAAATTCTACAAAGTATTGGTTACTAGAATTCTAGTCCTATAACATGTTGTTTATGATTTCATAGGAGTAAAAATAATCAGAGTTCTGATTATTAAGATTGTAAGAGTTTTTATAAGAAAAATTATCAGTTGTAATTTTTTTTTATTATTCTAGTTGATTTTAAGGTGGCTCTTTGATAGCACGGAGAGTTTTTATCTTGTGAAGAATTCTTCATACGATTTTTCTTTGTTAACAAATTATTGTGTTTAATTTTATTAATTATTTTTTTAACTGTTAATTGAATGATTGTTAGAATTTGTTTATGATAGATTTAAGTTAATTAGTTATAAACTTATTTGTTTTTGATTCATTTAAAGCATAGCAAGTCTTAACGTATTTTAATTTGTTATTTTAATTTTCAGCATAAAACAAATTTTACCCTCTTCAGGTGTTCTAAGATTTAACGAAGAAAATTTTAACTAGTATTAGAGTCTAAATTTAGTCTTTGACCTTAATTTAGCTTAGATGGAAAATAATTCTCAAGGTTTGTCTATTCTATCTTACTTTGATGGAAAAAAAACCATCCATATTAAAAGGTTAGAATAAAACCATTTCTTTGGATGGTTAATAAACATGTGTGAATGTCATGTGTAGAGGCTTGGAGTCCTCATGTAATTTTAGTTAATAGTGTGTCTAGTTTTAAGGAATTCAATCAATGGATTAAGGATTAACTAGTAGAGTTTAACTATAATAGTAAAATTATGAATGTGATTTTTATCGTTATTTTTTTTAAAGAGTTTAAAAAAATATCTATGTGTGAGAATGCCAAAAATGTTTAGAATATTCTTGAAACCATCCATGAAAGAACTAAGACTATTAAGAATTTTAAATTTTAAATTTTGACATCTAAGTTTGAAGATATTAGAACGAAAGATGATGAAATATTTGATAAGTTTTATGCCAAATTGAATGATATAGTGAACTAAAGCTTCAACCTATGTAAGAAGATTCTTAAGAGTTTAGTCATTAGAAAAATCTTTAGGAGTCTATTTGAAAGATTTTGTTTAAAGATCATAACCATAGAAGAAAACAAATATTTAGACTCAATAAGAATAGAAAAGTTAATTGGGTTATTTTAGACATATGAGTTTAGTCTTTCTCCCCCAAAGATATTTAAGTCCATGACATTTAAGACTAATAAGTTTAAAACTAAGGAAGATTTAGATGAAGAGTCATCTGATAATGAGAAGATGGCTTTATTTGTTAAGAGATTTAGGAATTTCTTTTGTACTAAAAAGATTTCATCTAACAATAGTTAGAATCCAACTAAGAAAAAAAAATTTTCTAAAGAGGTTAGAATATAAAAGAAACCATCTCAACCTTTTTAGTATCATAAGTGCAAAGATTTTGGCCACATGAGGATTAAGAGTTTAAATTTTCTAAAAGAAAAAAATGCTATGAATGCTTTATTGAGTGATGATGAGTTTAGCAAAATGAATAATGATGAGTCCTCAAAAGTGAATCAAACAACCTTATTGTTTTTATTTCCTTTGTAAACTTTAAATCTTTTGACTCAATTGATACCAAATTTAAATATGAAGAAAACCTAAGTGATGGCTTGGATAAGTTGTTTAAAGAAATATCAAATTTAAAAAGGTCAATAAGGTAGTTTAAAAGAAACTCAGTTGTACTGAGTTAGAGAAAAAAGCTCTCCAAACTATACTTAAAGAACAAAAGGACTTAGTTGAGATTTTGAAAAGGCAAAAACTTGTTCTTGAAAATCAAATCAAGGCCCTGGAAGTTGAGTTGACTAATGCAAAATCATAATTTTTAAAATTTTCATCTAGGGTTAAAAAGTTATATAAGATGTTTAGTGTATGTTAGACCTTAAATAGTAAGCTCAGTTTAAACTTTAACTTTACCAATCCTAGTGATATTTCTATTTTCAAAAGTACTAAGACTATTTTTGTACCTTCAATGAACAACTAAAATGTTAGTGCCAAGCTTATATTTCATAATTTATCTCAAATTGAGTTTAAAAAAGTTCTTTCTAATCGTAAGCCCAAAGGAAAAATATTATGAAAACCTTTGCTCAAGTTTTATGCAAATAAGCAAAATGGTAAAACTTCTAAATTAGGAAACTATTTTAGATTTATGTTTATATGTCACAAGTGTGGAAAGAAAGGTTATATTAAACCAAATTATTTTGCACTTAAAGGGTAGAAGAGATCTTTTAATCCAACTCTTAAAGCTAGCCAAAACTCTCTTGCTCAACAAGTTGTAAATCTAGTAAACTAAATTAAAATAACTAGTAAGAGACTTAAGTCTCTGATAAATATCGTTACCTTAAAAAGTCAACTTCTTAGCAGTCATAAGAGCAAAAGATTAAAGATATATGTAACCTTTAAAGTTAAGGATAACTTAGTCTGGTATTTAAACAGTAGGTGTTCTAAGTACATTATGGAAATAGGGTTTTATTCATTATATTGGAGGAATGCACTATTGGTACTGTAACTTTTAGTGATGGGATTGAGCTCCAATTAAAGGAAAATAAAATGTAGAGATTAAGGGAATATTTGTCCTAAAGAATATATTATTTATGGAAGGACTTAGGGCAAATATGTTAAATATTAATTAGTTTTGTGATTTTAATCTAAAGGTCAAATTTGTTAAATAAATGGGAGTAGGTAATGGAACGTAAAAGAATTTTTGACAACTGTTATGGTATTACCCTTAATATTATCCTTACTTGTAATAGAATAAAAGTGAACTTAATTAGACTTTGGCATGAGAAACTATATCACATTAATTTTAAAGACCTTTCTAAAATTTTTAGGACAAATCTAATAAATGACCTACCAAAATTACTCAAATAAGAAATTGTTTTATAGTCATGTCAAATAAAAAAGCAAACTAGAACTAGACATAAAAAGACACATAAAATTTTGACTAATAAACTTATAGCATTGTTGCATATAGATTTAATGAAACTAACTAGAATTGACAATCTAGGTATTAAGAGATATATCATAATTGTTATTAATGATTTCTTTATATTTTCTTGGGTAAAACTTTTTAGGAAAAAGTCAGATGCTTTTGAACAAGCTAAAAACTTAATTAATAAGTTTTAAAATGAGAATAAGTACAGAATAACTAGAATTATGTATGATCATGGTAGAAAGTTTAATAATTTTAGTCTTGAGAAGTTTTGTAATGAGCGATGTAAAACTTATAAGTTTTCTACACCCATTACTCCCTAACAAAATAAAGTTATTCAAAAAATGATTAGATTTATACTTCATAACAAGAATCTTGTTACACATTTTTAGAGAGAGGTTATAAACATTAAATGTCACATTATTAATAGTATCTATCTTAGACCTAAAACTAAGATGACACCCTATAAGTTGTGAAAAGTTAGGAAATCAACTGTTAAATACTTTAAAATATTTAGTAGTAAGTGTTAGAACTTGAGAGATAGAAAATTCTTAAAAAATTTTGATGGCAAGAGTGATAAAAGGATTTTCTTAGGATATTCATCAAATAGTAGGGCATCTTGTGTTTTCAATAGTAGGATTATGTGTGTTATAGAAACTATTAATGTGAAAACTGACAATGGTCCTACTGAACTAGTGAGTGTTGATGTAGTTGATTCTAGTAATTCAGTGTTTACCATAATGAGAATCATAAAACTCCTTATTAAAAAGATGTGATTCCCTTAAAGGAACCTTTTGTAGGAATCAAATTAAATCACCCAAAAGAATAGATGATTAGTGATTTAAGTGAGAGGATTAGGCTTTGTAGTAGAGTATTTAGTAACTTGTCTTTTATTTATTGTGTGTCTTAAGTGATGCCTAAGAAAGTAGACAAGATTTTAAAGGATGAGTTTTGGATCAATGCCATATATATAGAGTTAAAGCAGATTGTTGGGGATAATGTGTGGTATATAGTGTCTAGACTTTGCGATCTTAATGTTATAGGTACTAAATGGACTTTTAAAAACAAAACTGATGAAATAATGTGATAGTAAAAAATAAGGTTAGACTACTAGTATAGGGATACACTTAAGTAAAATGGGGCAATTTTTGACAAGATATTTGTGTTTATTACTAAACTTGAATCAATTAGAATCTTGTTAGCTATAGTTTGTAGCATTAACTTTAAGTTTTTTTGAATGGATGTAAAAAGTGTCTTTCTTAATGGTATTCTTCAAAAAGCTATTTATATAAAGCAACCCAGATTTTATTGATCTTCAATGCCCTGATTATTTGTATAGACTTAAAAAAATTTTATATGGTCTACAATATAAAATTTTAACCACGTATTTTGTGAATAATGAGTTCATATGAAGGCAAATCAAATTTTATTTATAAAATGGATAGTTAAATATATAATTGTTGCACAAATTTATATTGATTATGTTGTGTTTGGTTTACTTATTAAATTAATAGCCATTGAATTTGCTGAGGTAATGAAATGTTAATTAAAGATGACTATGGTAAAATAATTGATGTTTTTCTTAGGTCTTTAAAACAATTCAAAAATGGAATATTTATATATTAATCTAAGTATGTTAAAGACTTTGTAAACTATTTTGGATTTAATAATAAGAAATATATTATAACCTATATGAGTACTAACTTAAAGTTAAATAATGATCCTTATGGTAAGAAAATTGATAAAATATTTTATTGGAGTATTATATAGAGTCTTTATCTGTTAGTAAGTCTAATATTTCTTTTAGTGTAACTTATGTTATATTTCAAATATGTTCACAAGAATTTCATTTAAATATTGTCAAATGTATCATATGTTATATTAATGAGACTGTTGATTGTGTTGCGTTGTTTAATAAAGATTCCTACCAATCTTGTTGGATATTTTGATATAGATTGGACTATTAATATTGATGATAGAAAAAGTACATTTAGTAGTTGTTTTTATATTAGCATTAGCTTAGTCTTATGAATAAGTGAGAAATAAAATTCTATCTTATTATTCACAGCAAAAGCAAAATACATTACTGCTAAAAGTTATTACACTTAATTGTTTTGGATGAAGTAATTGTTGAATAATTATAATATCTCTTAACATACTAAAGTCATCTATTGTGATAATACAAGTACAATCAACATATTTAAGAATTTGATTTAACATTCAAGAACTAAGCACATAGACATATGATACTATTATATTAAAGAACTTATTAAGATTAAAGTCATAATTATAGAACATGTGCTAATTGACAATCAATTAGCATATCTATTTACCAAATTATTATATTTTCCTATATTTGAGTTACTTAGAAATGCTATAGGTGTGTGTATTTTCACTTAAATCTTAAAATTCATGTCATTGAATATGCGTGCGTGTTTGCATTCATCCTATATATAAATTTTTTAAGAAAATTTTAAAAATAACCTTATTTTATCCTATTTTTACATTTCTAACCAATTTTAATAAATTCTTACCAAAATAATTATCCCATATAACTACTTTTTACACTTATAAATAACATACACATACACACACACACACACACACTTTATCTTCACATTGTAAAAAAGTTTTCGATAACTCTCAAATTTTAATATTCACATTTTTCATATTTCAAGCAATGGTGTAAAGTAAAGATTTTGATATTTTATCGGCAAAATATAAACAAGAAATGAGTTTTTATGCTTTATTTTTTTGTTAATTTTAATATAAATGTTGCCATCGAATTTATTGTGATTAATATTAAAATTTAATTTGAATTATAAATATGACATTTTATTTATTAAATCTATCTTATTATTGTGTTATGGCCAAAAATTTAATTGAAAATATGTATTTTTGATGAGAAGAGAGAGACAAAATTTAAAATATTGAGTTTGCATAAGGGCTTAAAAACAAAAATCCTTCAATTTTAGACATTTTAATCCGTTCTACATCATTATAATATATGACTGCGCTCAAATTGATACAACGAAATTCAGTATTCAATTAAAAATAAGTTTCACGAACACTGAAAGAGGATCCGTTATATATGTAGATATCAATAGTAATTCAAGTGTATTTGGTTTTATGAGTAGTAATGTGCTAACAACAATAGAGATCTCAATTTGCTTTACATTACCACAAAGCAAATAGTAATTGATGATCTTAGCATGTCTTGCACTCTTTTGCATATTGTCAATGTAGAAGTTTTTGTACAACCATTTGTTCCTTCTTTGAGTAACAATCAATTCAACTATAGTCAGTATTATTCAAAGAATGATATAAATCCTATAAAGTTTACACTAATACATCATAAAGGTTTTGTAAATTATGGAGGATACGTGCCATGTC
>CP135552.1:7239081-7294482 GCA_032402905.1 Khaya senegalensis | reverse complement strand
ATGGATACTATTTTTAGGGGCAATTCCAACACTTTGCTTTTCAAATCCATTTTAGGAAGTTATTGGGTCGATTTGCTTTGATGCTTTTTAGCTTTAATTTCATATAAAATCTCACAACATGCTAGATATTGAAGGAATAAATGAGTTGGATTGGGGTAAGAAGGAATAATTTGACAGTTAATTAAAGGGTAAAAAAAAAAAGAAAAAAAGAGAAAGGTGAATTTGGGTTAGGACATAAGTGACAAAATTTAAATTGAAAAAGGCACATCACTTGTTGTCAACTGTTATATTCGCATAAAGAGTAAAAAGAAAACCCCCCCTCCTTTTTTTTTTCACTGTATACAGAAAGAAACGACTCACATGCAACTACTATTTTTTTTTTTTTTTAATCTCTTTTTATTTGTGCCGCCAAGGTTTCCAAAGGTTAATATGTGGTCCCACATAATTCATGATGGCTAGGCATATGATCCCCCACAAAAACAAAATAAAAAAATAAAAAAAAGTCCGATGAGAAAATAGGCAAAAGAAAAAGAAACCCCATTTTCTTTTGCTGTCTCTCATTCACTCTAATCAATAGTAATCTGAATGACATTGACAATTCAACATTGAATGGGCTGAAAAAGGGAGCAACACACATCTCATTATTGTTATTGGAACACATGGTGGACCAAAACCCAGTTGGATTTTTGTGGAGGCCCTTCCTTCTTTAGACTATATTTATTGGTCCCACTTCATTTGGTTGGGTAACGGATTTGGTGCTAGGCTTAGGGTTACAATTTTCTCTTAGATTTTTGTTTTTATTTTTCTGATTTGCCATTCTAATAAATGAATTAATATTAAGATGTGTGGGAATGCAAGAGACACGCCCGCTAATTGGCAGGGAAGGGAAAAATATCTACATCTACATTACATATGTCTGCAGCAGCTTTGTATTAGTGGGTCGAGACTTGTAGTCACTTTTTGAAAAGGATTTCCTTCCACAGAACCACGAATTGAAATGAAACCCGAATGCGCTTTACCTGTTGTGTTAAGAGATCTCTTTTAAGGAGACCAAAAGCACCCCATACTACCATTTAGGAACAATAATCCAACTGTCATGCTCATATTCCTCATATGATCCGAAAGATAAAATATTCTTGCATTCCCCTACACACAACTATATTCTATGCTGCTTCACCAATCACCCTTCATTTTCATCGTATGCATAATCTTATTTCATGTCGTATATAATAATATATTCCCATACCACTGGCCTTCCACAGTTTAAGGGGCAAAGGCTACTCTTTCTCATAGGATACCATACCACTGGCCTTATCCTCTCATTGGTATCATTATCAGTAAGCATACGAATTAACAAAATGTTCATGGCATGATGAATGATTTGAAAATTTCGATCACAATGAAATATAAAACCCCTCCAAGTCTGTTTGCTTCAATCTAACTTGTTATACAAAGATTTCACACGTGGAATAATAATAAACTACGTTATGCAGATACTTCTTGACAATAAATGCCACCAAAAATGAAATTTCTACTAATGCCTGACAAGGGTGTCAAGTCAATAACGATGAAAGCATATCTCACGTGCCAACTCATCCGTTAAAATGAATACTTAGAATATTCATAATTATGTATCACAATTAAGTTGAATTTGAAGTAAAAAAATATTCTCCACGAGGCGAAATCATGATAAAGAGGTTTTACCTTACACGTCTCTGAGGTAGCGAGGCATTTTCAATATGAAGCATCAAGTATTCTAAGCAAGATATAAGCGTTTTGAAAATATTTCACCTCAGATGTGTCACCAAGGTGTGTAAGTCACTCTCGATATTAAGGAAGTGTTAAGTATTCTACATGCGTAGGAATTGTATTGAAGATGTTTCACCTCATATGTGTAACCAAGATATGTAAGGTGCTCTCAATATCAAAGCACTCACACTAAGTGTTGAGGATATTCCCGAGGAGTAAAGCGTTGAGTGAAGACATCAAAATGAAAGATTGGCATAAGTTCTATTCTCTCGACATGATAACAATTTCGTTGTCCCGGACTCTACATATTGTACTAAGAACCCAGTATTACCAAGCATGACGATAGAAGAACATGGATGACAATAGATAAGATATCCAAAAAAATTTGAAACATTCATATCTATATCCAAATGAAATACTTAATATTCATATCCAATTTTTAACCATTGAAAATTATATATTTAATATATCTATTCATATTTGATTGAAAAATTGAATATTCGTATCCTTTCGAAATAGTTAAAGATTAATTAGACGTATTTTAGATATCAATTTTTAGATTAGAGTATAAATCTAAAATTGAGCTTTGATATCTTTGTTGGGATAAACTGTGGCCTATGAGGTATGAATTTTATTTATAGTTAGTTTCAAATAAAACATTCTCCACTAGATAAAAAAAAATTATATTAATTTGTAATTGTATCAAATTCTATATAATAAAAAAAATATTTTAGTATTTAAATTATTCACATCATAAATGATATATATCATCATTTGTGAGTAAAATTCAAATTAAAAATGAATTAAATAATAACATAATATTTAATTTAAAAGTATAAATTTTTAATGAATTTATTATTTATCGATAAATTGAAACAAGAAAATGCATTAAAAAACAACATAATACAAAAAAATTAGGATTATATATATATTTTAATTTTTTTAGCATAGGTGAAAATTAAATGTGGGTGGGTTTATTATAATTTACTAATAATATTATTTATTTTTGAATAAATATTAGATATTCAATAATTAAAATTATATTCGACCAAAATCAATTTTGGATACTTATTTTTATATTTATAACCTATCCATTATCAGTTAAATTTTGAATATCATATATTTTTTTCTAGTAGGATATCATCAGATATCTAACCAAATTGCCAAGAATCATAAGTGACATAATTGCAATTAATAATTACTCAGTAATGAGAAATGAATAATGACCTATTAAATATGAAATAATCATTCAATAAATACACAATAATGATACATTAATTGGAGTAACAATATATCGGCTAAAGTAATTGCTCATAGACCATAATAAAAGATAGAATCAACCTTAAAGCATGGGTAAGCATACATTATTTTTCTAAATAATTCTCCCACTCTAAAAAAATTACTTTTGTGACTTAAGCATCGAACTATCTTCGTTGAAAATGCTGACACCTTATGACTTCATTTCTTTGTAAGAAAAGATGAGGACGGAATCACCAAACCAAGAATCGAGAACTGAGGATCACGTAGAACTGAACCTATTGATAGATTAACAAAAATCCAGCATCAATAGTTGGCGCCGTTTATAGAGAACCAACAAAAAGCCATCCAAGGTTATAATGACTACATCTAGGAGAGAACAAATGGAGAGAATTCTAAAAGAAGTTGTCGTAGAATTCTAAGATTCGAGTAACCATATTCCAGTAGAAGGAAGTGGCAAAGGAAGAAAAAAATCACAAGAATTATCAATAGAAGTAGAACAAGTTCAGATAATGAAGGAAATAATGAGAAAAGTTTGGTAAGGCATGGCCAAATAATTTAAGAAAAAATATGTTGCTATAGAGTTTAAAAATGAAATGGATAGTGGTAGTTTAAGAATTAGGCATGAGAAATGAGCAAATGATGATCGATGGATCGAATAAGATCACCATTCAAAGAGAGATACTTCCATCATAAAGGGAAAAAGGTGATTTATAATGAAGAAAGAAGTAACAGGGCTTTTACTATCATAATGCTTTAAGTTCTATGCGAATCCATAAAGAAAGTGAAAGAACGATATAAAGGAGGAGTAATAAAAGTGAACGATTATTGATATCTCTTTAAAATCAAAGGAGTCCAAGAAACAAACTTGGATGACATGGCAAGAGGATAAGATAGAGGGAATTGCTTGAAAGACATTAAAGTAAGAAGTGCAAGAATTAAAGAAGAAACGAGAAATTGAGGAGAAAAAGGAGTACGAATTCAAGACGGGGACATCTTTATGTTAGAAGATCATGAACCTACGATTGCCAAGAGAATTTAAAATCCTTAAACTGTGGCTTATATAAGGCAAACAGATCCCACGCTACATCTATATCAATATAAGGAAATGATGCATATATTGGGGTAAATAAAGAAGGAGATATGTTACCCCTTTTGTTAACATTGAAGGGACATGCATGACTTTAGCATAAAAGCTTGCTTGAGAAAAATATCAAGTTTTTCCGCCAATTGTGCCAAAAATTCACTAAAGAGTTAAAAGGACGAGCGTACTGATTAAAGATTTGAATAGCTTAAAGTTATTAAAGTACAGGGTGAATGAGAGTTTGAAAGATTACAAAAAAAGAAATCATTCAGAAGTTTTGGAGTTGGGAATATACAACTATCTAATTACTTTGGTATGAAAGGAGTAAAGATATGTGCCTTTTGGTACAACATAAAAAAAAATATGTGACTTTCTATGAGTAGCATACGATGAAGCAAAGATAGCAATCATACCAAGGAAGAAATAACTGAGAAGCAGAGGAAAAAGAAGAAGAAAGATGGTTGAGAATCTTTAAGGTTCAAAGGACCGAGAAGGTACAGAAATCAACGAGTACTAAAAATACATAATCTTAGTCAAATAGAGAGTTTTTAGGTTGCAGTGGAGGGAGCAGTTGCGTCAACACAATTATTGAAGGTTGAGAAAGCTACAAGAAGAAAGAAGAGAGATAAAGGAGAGGTTACCACTTTCACCCTAGAACCATGGACAAAAGGTAGAGAAAATTGAGGATCAAAGGCAATTCGTAGCATTGAGTACATCATTGAATAAGATTTATGAAAGCATCAAAGATAAAAATATGTTGATAATGCCAAGGCAACTTAATCCACCAGCAGGTACTAGAAATAAGAATAAATATTAGGTTTTTCATTAGATTTAAATGCATGATAACAACAATTGTGTGGAATTAAGGGCGTAAGTCAAAGTGTTGGTTAAAAATAATTATTTGGGAGAATATATCAAGAAAAGAAGGCATTGAAGAAATCAAGAATTTGAAAAGACAAAGGGCAGTGATAATCGTAAGAAGATCAACTTTAACAAGAGATTCAAATTGAGTAGGGAAAAATTATTCTTAATATATAATAGCAGTAGCCACCATGTGCAATTCAATTTTTACCATGCAAACAAATAAAAAATTGAGGATAAGTAATGTCTTAATTATGTTTATTGAAAAAGATGCAAAGGGCATTAATTGCTTGCATGATGATACCTTGATGGTAACTAATTAATCGGGAGTTCATAGACCCATGAAGCTCAGTCAATATTCTATTTAAAGATACTTTGCATAATCTAGGAATAAAGGAGTTGAGGTTGAAAAAATTCAACTTTTGATAATTGAGAGAAAAACTATGTTCAAAGACTATAATAATGAATTTCTTGGTTGTCAATCAGCTGATGCTTTACACTACATTACTAGAGACCATCCATAAAAAGTTCAAAAGTTGTGATGTCCATAAATTATTTGAAATTGAAGTTTTCAACCAATGATGAGGTGAGATTATGTTTGGAAGTCAAAAGGATAAAGAGAGAGTTTTAGGTAAGAATGTCCTACCTATTATGTTAGCGTTGTTGAAGTAGTGAGACTATCTAGTCAATGAGGTAAAAGAAACACATTTATTGATGGTGGGTAAAAAAAGTTAATAGAGAATTTTATCATTCAATTAATATAGTGAGAGAAAATTAATGAGACATTTTATTAACTTTTTTCATCTATCACCAATAAATGTGTTTCTCTTACCTTCTTAATTAAATGGTCTCACCACGTCAGCAATGTTGATGTGGTAGGACCGTTCTACCTAAAATTCTTTTAAGGATAAAAAAAAGCTACAATACAACTGTGACCAAGAAAATATTTTGTATTTCAATAAAGGAGAACCAAAAAGTAAAAGAAAGCCAAAAGGTGGAAAAGGATATGATGGAAAATGAAATAACTTATACGATGAAACCAACAGAAAACTGGAGCCACTGATGTTGGAAAGGGAGAATCCTTTAAGATCGTGAATGGCAAAGTTAGACAAAACAAAAATCCTAAATTTCTTAGAGGAGCACTCAGATGTCTTTGCATGGTTGCATAGTGATATGCCCTGAATAAATTCAAAAGTCATATGTTATTGTCTAATTGTTGATCCTTCTTTTAAACTAGTGAAATAAAAGAACAGTACGTTTAATTTGAAAGGCACGAGACAATTAAGAAAGAGATCGATAAGTTGCTAAAAGCAAGATTCCTCAAAGAAGCATATTACCTCAATGGATAACTAAAAAATGCTAATAAAAAATGAAGAATGTGCATAGATTTAACCAATTTAAACAAGTCATACCCAACATATAGTTTTTCTTTGTAAAGATTGATGAACTTGTTAAGAACTCCTTAATTTTATGGATGTATTCTTCAAATACAACTAAATCAAAATACATGAAGTCAACTAGGAGTGTATTGCCCTTATGATGGACCAAGGCTTGTATTTTACAAAATAATGCCTTTTGGATTGAAAAATGGCAGAGTGACATACAAAGATTAGTAAACTGAGTTTTTAAGCTCTTGATTGGAAAAACAACGAAAGTATACGTGGATGATATGATTACCAAGTCAACATACTTAGAACACTATATGAAATATTTAAGGTAGACATTTAATTTATTCAGAATAAAAATGGCAATGGGCTGAGGCTGGCCATCCCAGTCCTTTTTAAAAGTGGTATCCCCGTCTCCATTTTAAAAGAAAATTTTTGTCCCCTTCTTATCCTCGTTTTAAAATGAGAATTTTTATTTTTAATTTGTTTTTATTTATTAACATTAAATAATAAAAAATTATATAAAATATTAAAAAAATTGAATAAAAATAATAAATTAATATATGTAAATAAATTATAATTTATATATAAACATTAACAAATTAATATATCAATAAATTATTTTTAATAAAAATAAAAAAATTAAATTAAATATTTAAAATTTTATTAAATTTTGTGTTAATTTTTATAGAAAAAAATATTAAATCTTTTTATTACTTTTATAAAATATATTTTAGTCAATATATAAGAAAATAAAATTTTAGAAGTTTTTTTTTTACCTTTGTTAATCTTCTATTGATATATTAAAATTTAATTCAATACTTACAATTGATCATTTAATATACTATCAATTAATTATTATATATTTTATTTTGATAAATTTTTAGTTTATAAAAAAATAAACCTAATTATATATGTGTGTATTAGTGCACATGCGTGTGTATTAATTTTATTTTTAATATGTACATATATATATATATATATTAGTCTTATTTTAAATTTTAAATATATATAATAATATAAAAATGGGGAAGCGGGATAGAGATCGAGAATTTTTCCCATCTTTCTCTCGTTTTAAAAGTAGGGATGGGAATATATCTTGTCAGCGCCTCATTTTTAATTTCGAGAATGATTCTTTCATTGCCTTGAAAATGGGGGTGAAAATATATACATGTCCCAACCTTGTCTTTAATTTCAAGGACGACCTCTTCTTGAATGAAGTGGGTCCTCCACTTGTGAAAATTTTTGTCAATCCTAGTTAAGAGAATATTAGATGTAGTTGAATCATGATAAATGTGCTTTTGGAGTTAGCTTGGAAAAATTTTTTGGATTCATGGTGAGTAGGCAGGGAGTTGAAGTAAATCGTGAAAAAGAGAATATGATTTTAGAAATGAAATCTCCAAGTACGTTGAAAGAAGTTTAGAAATCAATAAGAAAAGTAGTGTCCTTGAATTGCTTTGTTTCAAAATCTACTGACAATTGTTTTGAGTTTTTTCAGACCATAAAAAAGGAGAATGGCACAGAGTGAACTGAGAATTGCAAGAAAAGTTTCAAAAGTTGAAAACATATTTGGTCGAGGTATCAGTCCTAGCCCAACCGCCGAGAGGTGATAAGTTTTTTCTTTTTTTGGTAGTTTCTGAACATGCCATTCATACGATGGTGATGAAGGAAGAGTAAAGAATATGGAATTCGATTTATTATATCAGCAAAGCATTACTAGATGCCGAGAAAAGGTATGTTAAACTTGAGAAGCTAATTGAAGATAAACAGCAGTCAAGGCCTAGTTACAGACCAACTCAGGCCCAAGGGTCTCTCTAAGTTGTCCACCAAGCCTTAGTCTCTTTTCCATTTCATGTGCAAGGTCTTAACAAACATTTTGTCCTGTTCTGATGAAAAGCAATCTTTCTGTTATGCCTACACAACAAAGGATCAGTACAAGATTCCAGCAAACTCATAGTAGCCCTTTTCATTGTTTTTGCTTTTACATCATTGTTTTTTGTCTTATAGTGTTTCTTATTGTTCTTGTAGCACACAAAACTAGTGTATATATACTAGTCTTTGGTTTTCTTTTGGACACAGGTTGTATTAAGCCAATTTACAGAGAAATACAAAACAAGCTGAGCTTCCCTTTTCAATTTCTAACTTGGTTTCAGAGCTAGTATACTCAAATTTTCTTCAATGGCTTCAGTGACTCAACATTTGAGCACCTTCCCAAATGTTAATACAACCTCAACAAACTTCCAAAGCTCTAATACCAATAATCTTTCTTTTTCAAGCACAATCAAACTTACAGAAACTAACTTCATTCTATGAAAATCCTAAGTGCTGACATGTATTCGAAGAAATGATCTTGAAGATCTGTTAGACAGTAACATAACTCCTCTCAAGAGATTTGAAGAAATTGCAAGTGAAGAAGGAAGCAGCTCGGTAGTAGTTTATCTAGAGAACTCTAAAGAAACAAGACTAGCAGTTAATGGGATGGATATTCTCAACCCTCAGTAAGTCCTTGCTTACTGCAGTGGTTGGCTAAACCACCTCAACAGAGTTATGGCAAGCTCTAGAGAAGCTTAATAGCTTTAACCAAGAAAGAAAGTTCTTGCTTACTGCAGTGTTACAAAATTAATATAAAAAATTATCAATTTGAGAAGTTTAATAGCTTTAACCAAGAAACAAAGTCTTAGTATTTCGGAGTACTATATGATGATGAAAAGGATTGCTGATGCTCTTAAAGCTTGAGGAGATTTCATCACTGACAGAGATTTTATCTTGTATCTACTGGGTGATCTTAGTAAAGATTATGAATCTATCATAGTAACTGTATCTTCCAAAAAAAGAACATCGGCTGTGAATAAAGTTTACTCCATGTTGTTGAGCCAAGAGAATAGACTTGATGCTTGGAATGTTACTCTAACCCTTTGTTTTCAAATTGAGATTTCTATCAATTATGCACAAGGAAACACAAATCAGAAAAGAACCTAAAACTCTGCTTCTCAAAACAAGTAAGGAAATATGGTTTTAGAAGAGGAAGAGGTAAAAATAGTGGCAAAAGTGAAAATCCTAAACCAATTTGTCAAATTTACTTGAAATAGGTCATGTAGATGCTGATTGTTAGCATAGGTATAACAAGGAGTAATCTCCTTAATAGAACAAGTAAGACTCAAAGTCAGCCTTTGTTGTAGCACCACAGCTTACACCTAATCCCAGTTGATATATGAATAGTGGCGCAACAAATCATGTAACCAACTCTCTCAAAAACCTGGTAATGAATCAAGAATACAGAGGTAATGAAAGGCTAGTAATTAATGATGGTAAAAAACTGTCCATTTCTCATATTGGCAACAGTGTTATGAACACTTTACACACACCAAAAACTATTAGCTTTAACAATATCCTTTTTGTTCCAAAAATTACTAAAAATCTCATAAGTGTTTCTCAGTTACTGCAAGACAATGATATTGTTATTGAATTTAACAAAACCACTGCCTTGTGTAGAACTTGAATAGGGAGAAAGTTCTGGTTCAAAGGTTGGTTAAAAGAGGACTCTACCAGATGCTAAAGTGTAATGTTTTAAAGTCAGTCTCGTCTAAAATAGTTAGAATACCTCAACTTTCAAGTTTATAGAGCCAAACACCAGAGTTAAATATCAATAAGCTGAGTAACCTAAAGAGTCAAAATCAAATTGATACTTGGCATAAGAGATTAGGACACCCATCTATAAGAGTGTTCAAGAACTTAATTATGTCTTGTAATGATTTTGGTCTTATGAATGAAAACAATTCAGCTTCTGTCCATTCTTTTTGTTCTGCATGTCAGTATGAAAAATGAGTAAAAAACCTATTAAATCCATAAAAACCAAAACAAAAAAAACCATTAGAGCTTATTCATACTGATTTGTGAGGGCTTGCCCTTATGAATTCAATGAATGGATATAGATACTACATTGTTTTTGTGGATGACTTTACCAGATTTACTTAGATTTTTCCTTTAATGTACAAGTTTGATGCCTTAGCAACCTTTAAACTGTACAAAAACCAAGTAGAAAAAACTTTTGGTCTTGAAATTAAAGCCTTACAATGTGACATGGGAAGTGAGTTTAAAAGTTTTGAAAACTACCTACAAGAATATGGAATCAATCTAAAGTATAGTTGCCTATACACACATCACTAAAATGGTATAATTGAAAGGAAACATAGACACATAGCTAAATTAGGATTGACTCTTCTAGCTTAATCTTATATGTCTTTAAAGTTTTGGTGGGAAGCTTTCTACATAAGTGTTTACCTTATCAATAGACTTTCAACCCTAGTTTTATTGAATAAATCACCATTGAAGCTCTCTTCAATGTCAAACCTGATTACACAATGCTAAAGGTGTTTGGTTGTGAATGTTATCCTTTCTTAAGACCTTATAATCAACATAAGTTTCAATTCCACACCTCTAAATGTGTCTTCATTGGGTATAATCCATTTCATAAGGGGTATCTCTGTTTACATCCTTCAAAAAGAGTGTATATAGCCAGGAATGTCATCTTCAATAAAGATGTCTTCCTCTTCCAGTCTCAACCAAACTTCATTTCATTGTTTGCACCTAAACAGAACAACATTTTTGACCATTATCTTTCCTATTACAATATGTACAATTAGTTTGCTCATATGTCAAATCACACTTTAACTAAAAGAGAGAAAGCACAAGTAATTTCCTACGATTCAGACAAGTATCCTTCTTCAAATCATAATCAAGGCAGCTTCACATATCAGAATTCACCAATCTTTTATTCCAGTTCACCTACCTCTAGCTCACATTCTCAAATTCCAGCAACATTACCTCATCCTACACTCAAGCCAACAGAACACCTGCAATCTTATCCTATGATTACCAGGAGTAAAGTTGGCATATATAAACCCAAGATTTACCTTGGAGACTATTGAAGATTATAACACAGAGCTCTTACCTTTCGAAGATGAAGCATTACAGGATTCTAAGTGAAAACTAGCTATGCAGCAAGAGTATGAAGCTCTGATCAGAAATAAACCTGAGAACTTTAACCTTACAAACCTGGCATGAAAATTGTGAGGAGCAAATGAATTTTCAAAATTAAGAGAACTCAAATTGTAGTATTCTCAAATATAAAGCTCGGTTGGTAGCAAATGGGTATCCTCAAACTCCCGGAATAGACTTCACACATACTTTCAGTCTAGTCATTAAATCATCAACTATCAAGATCATTCTTACCTTAACAGTGCATAAAAATTAGCCACTTAAACAAATAGACATCAACAATGCATTCTTGAATGGAGATCTCACTAAAACTGTGTATTTGAACCAACCTTATGATTTTTTAAACCAGCAATTTCCTAACCATGTTTGCAAGTTGAATAAGGCATTATATAGGCTTAAACATGCCCTTAGAGTTTGGTATAACAAATTGAAAGAAGCATTGCTCAAATGGAATTTTTTCAACACCAAGTCAGATTCTTCCTTGTTCTGTAAACTTGAAGGTTCAAAGATGATATTGCTGCTTATCTACATAGATGATATCATCATCATAGGTAGCTGCTCAAAAATGATAAACTAAGTTATTAAGCTGCTAAATAACACTTTTGCTCTAAAAGATTTGAGAAATTTGAGTTTTTTACTTGGCTTTGAAATTAAGAGAATTTCAGATGCAATCTTCCTATCACAAGCAAATTACATCAAAGATTTGCTTTGCAAAACAAAATGCAGAATAATAAAGGAGTCTCTACACCTATGGTAGTTGGCACAAAGCTCAGCAAAGGACTTGGTAATCCTTTTCAAAACAAAACTCTTTACAGGTCAATAATTAGATCCCTTCAATATGCGACATTGTCTAGGTCAGAAATTTCCTTTGCTGTAAACAAACTAAGTCAATTCATGCTTGCAAAAGATTACTCAGATACTTGAAGCACACTTCAGATTTTGTTTTAATCTTCAAGAAAATAGAGTATTTGAATTTGGTTGGTTTTACAAACTCTAATTGGGCCAGTGATATAGATGATAGGAAATCTATTAGTGGAATTGTGTGTTCATGGGAGGAAACCTTGTATCATGGAGTTTAAAGAAATAGAAAGTAGTAGCCAAGTCTACTGCAAAAGCTGAATATCAAGCAATAGCTCAAGTAAATGCAGAATTAAGTTGGATTAAATCTCTCCTTTCCAAGTGAAAAATAGAAGTGAAACAGCCTTTTGTTATATAGTCAGACAGCATCAGTAGAGCTGCATTGGCTGAGAATCTAGTTCTTCATGCTAGAACAAAGCATATTGAAATAGATATCCATTTTGTTTGAGATAAAATGGCTAATAAAGAACAGATGATATGTTATGTCCTAATTGATAGTCAAATTGCTGATATATTGACCAAACCTTTAGCTCAAGAAAAATTTGTTTTCTTTCGAAGCAAACTCAATGTTGTAGAAGAAGGAGAGTTTAGTTTGAGAGGGGGAATTGAAGATAAGCAACACTCAAGACTTGGTTCCAGACCAACTCAGGTCCAAAGGTCTCTCTAAGTTATCCACCAAGCCTTAGTCTCCTTTCCATTTCATGTGCAAAGTCTTAACAAACATTTTGTCCTGTTCTGACGAAAAGCAATCTTTCTATTATGCCTACACAGTAAAGGATCAGTACGAGATTCCAGCATACTCACAGTAGCCATTTTCATTGGTTTTACTTTTGCATCATTATTTTTTGTCTTGTAGCGTTTCTTATTATTCTTGTAGCACATGAAACTAGTGTATATATACTAGTCTTTGGTTTTCTTCTAGACACAGGTTGTATTAAGCTAATTTACAGAGAAATACAAAACAAGCTGAGCTTCCCTTTCCAATTTCTAACTAAGCTGACCCTAGCACTAGTGGTAGTAGCATGAAAATTGAGATCGTATTTTCAAGTTCATCTATCATTATGCTGACAAATTAGCCATTACGACAGGCTCTTCACGAACTTAATCTCTTAAGTCAATTGGTCAAGTGGACAATTGAATTAAGCGAATTAGATAGTGAATATCAGTCGAGTAAGGCGATAAAAGCACAGGGCATGGCAAATTTTATTGCTAAAAAATGGGTATATGAGAGATACTTAAAATCAATGATGGTGGTTAAAATAGAAGATCATAACAGTTTAAAGTGTAGGTTATACAGCCTTAAACACATATAGCTATGGAGTAGGAATTGTTTTAACCAACTCATAAGATGAATGGGCAATTTCAAGCTCAAAAAGGAAAAATAAAGATGTAATGGGATAAAGTAAAAGAAATGGAGGGATAATTTGAAGAAGTGACTATGGAGTAGGTATCTAAAACATTAAATACTTAGGCTGATTTATTAATGAAGTTAGTGTTGATATCTGAAGGAAGATTATCTAGAATTATGCTCATCGAATATGTGGATAAGCCAAGCATTAAACTGGAAAGTAAAAAGTAAAAGATCAATAGTATGGAAGTAAAAAATTCATAGACAGAAGCTATAAAGTCATACATTGAGATGAAAATCTAACCAATGATAGAAATGAAATGCAGAGAATGAGATATAAAATGGCCAGATATGCTGTGATTGATGGAATACATACTAGCTTATACACTGCCATATTTATGATGTTTGAACGAAGAAAAGTCCAATTTTGTCATGAGAGAAATTCATTACGGCATTTGTAGGAACCATGCAGGTGCACAATCTTTAGCATTTTGAGTCATCAGATTGGGGTATTGTTAGCCTACATTGCATTGAGATGCTAAAAAGATTTTGAGGAAGTATAAGCATTGTCAATACCATCGGGATATCTTCCATCAACCACATAAAAAATTTACTAGTATAACTAACCCTTGGCCATTTTTGCAATGAAGATTATACATCATAGGGCAATTACCAACAGGACAAAGACATATGAGATTCACAATTATTGTAATTGACTATTTCACTAAATTAGTAGAAGCAGAAACATTGACAAAAATCGTTGAGAAATAGATAATTGATTTTGTATAAACAAATATAATATGTCAGTATGACATACCTTGGGTAATAATCACTAACAATGGCAAATAATTTGACAATAGAAAATTTTGATAACTTTACTGTAATTTGAAGATATACTTGATATTCACATTTCTGACAACCCAAAGGCCATTGAATAGGTTGAAGTTGCGAACAAGGCAATAAAGAAAAATTTGAAGTTGAAATTGGCACAACGAAAATGAGCTTAAGTGGAGGAGTTACCATAAGTCTTATGGTCATACATAACAACACTAAAAATAGCAACCCAAAATATGCCTTTCTCGTTAGCATTCAGTTATGAAGTGATGGTATCAGTAGAGATCAGAACACCAACGCATTGTGTATTATCATGTAATGAAAAAGAAATACGAGAAGCTATGCTAGCACATTTAGACTTAATCGAGGAAAAAGGCAGCATGTAGTAATTTGGGCAGCAGTTTATCAAAATGAAAAGCTCAATTTACAACAAGAAAGTGAAAGCACAAATATTGCTAGAGGGAGACCTAGTTTTGAGAGGAATTGTATAGAATACTAAGAAACTAAAAGAAGGGACCTACTGACGCAGCGAGATAGTAAAAGTAACGATAATTTCTTAAAATTAAGATAAAATTTTTTTAATTATGCTAAAAGTTACATTGAAAAAAAAATAACTTATTTATATTAATCCTAAAACGTAGAGTCTTAATAATACTAGAATATAAAATCCTAATAATTTTAGAATATGAAATCTTAATAATTATAAAATATGAAATTCTAATAATTGTAGAATATAAAATCCTAATAATACATGAAATTCTAATAATCCTAAAATATAAAATTATATTCGTTTTAAAACACAAAATCCTTGTAGAATTCCTAAAATAATTTTAATTGTTGATTGTGTCACTTTCAGTCGAAATTGGGAAGGACCCTGTAAGGTTTTGAGAATGATAAGATCGGGAACGTATCAACTTGTTCATACTAATGTAAAAATTGTAAGAATGCCATGGAACACTGAGATGTTGAAAAAATTTTACCAAGAAGTTTTCTACTCTCGATGTGTTTCTTTTTTCATTATTAATAAAATTTATTTTCTTAGATTATAGATTTTCAATGGTTATGATCACGCAAAATGTAAAAAACTGACAAAATTTTGCTTTTATAAGTGAATGAACATCATAAATTCAAATACTAGAAAGAGTTTATTACAATTTATGAGTAAACGAATCTCATAAGTTTAATATGTAAATCTCGAGAAGAGTTCACAATTGTAACTTATGAGTACGTAAATCATGTAAGTTTAATATTTAAATTTCTAAAAGAATTTAATAACTTGTAAGTAGTTAAATTTTATAACTTCGCGAAGCATTCACAATTATGAGTAAACAAAACTCATAAGCTTAAGAAGGGTTTGTAGTTATAAGTAAATGGATCTCATATATAATATTTTACACTCCAAAAAGGGCTTACAATTTTAGCCTATAAATTAACAAATTTCACCAACTAGTCGAGGAATATATACCATACTATAAACTCGCCACATGGATATTTTGGTCCAAGAAAATATTATGCAATAAACTAAGGATTTGAGCTTCATCTTTCAAAGTGCAAAGTACTTAAAGGTGCGTTTATCTTCAGTGAAAACATTTTTTTTCATATTCTCGATTTTATCTACAATCGTGTTAGTAAAATAATACACTACAAGATAGAATTAAATGAACGATTTTAATATATATATATAAGGTTTTTTTAAAATATTTTTATAGGGCCATTCGCAACCCTGCCAGGTGCACTTGAGGGCCCAGTAGTATTAGAATGGTCGATAACAATCGAGGTTAATTTGTCTTGTGCATTTTTTTTCGTTACAACTTCAACCTCGGAATCATGCACTTATTTTTCTTCTTCTTCTTCTTTATCTTCGCCCTCAAATAGTTAAGTGAATGATTCAAGAATTTAGTGCATCCAACTTAAAATCTACCTTAGGGTTGTAGCGTCTAAAAACTCTAAGGTTTTAGAGAAACAAAAAACGAGATTGTCTTGTGCCTCTTTTTTCTTGAATGCTTTAATACCAATGAGATTCTTGTACGCATCCATCAATTTTCGCTCTATCTCTATCTTCTCTTTCCCAATTTAATCATTTAAGCTTGTAATCTTAGCCAACTTGATATCTCGATCTTTTTTTAATTATTTAAGAACTTTATTTTTTATTCACTCCTAGCAAGTTGTATTTTTAAAATTACATTCTTAGATTAAAACTCCTGAGCCCTCAACCCGGCAGTAGTAGCTGCTAAGGTTTGCTTGCGATGTTGGGAGAGGAGATAGAGTCCTTACAAAAACAATTATCAATTGTTAAAGGCTTGCCTCCATCTACAAATTTTACAACTTCAAAATTACCTTGGCGAATAATTCCATAATGGCCTGATAAAATTAATAGGATGAAAAGTTTTCACTGTTGTCCGGCTATTCACTTAGAGTGTAAAGCTCGAGTGTTCGAATCAAAGGGATAAGGTTTTTCACACAAACCCTCTTTGCTTCCCTAATATTCAAACCATTAATATGGTTATCGTTTTTAGACATGGCCAATAACTTTTTTTTTTTTTGGGTCTTCTCAGGAGCAAGTTTATCCTTAGCAAGAACTTACTCCTTTTTTCTTTGGTAACAGTGACCTTTGTTTTCCCTTTGTCTTTGGTAAGGTAAGAAAGACCTTTGCCGAATGTTGGTTGGTTTTTGTTCTTTCCAAATTGGAACAACTTTTCCAAACCTTTTGCTATATGCTTCTTACCCCTCCTTTTCTTAGCAACCTTGTCGGTTTGTCTTCTTACGCTTCCCTTTCTTAGAAGTCTTATCAATTTGTGAATAAGAATACACATCTGAATAAAAAAAAAAAAAAAGAGAGAGAAGGAGGTGAATATCTTGGTGTATACTTTTTTTCTTCTCAAGAAGTTTGGAAATGTCGAAAACAAGCCTTGAATCTCTCAAACTTTTAAGAGAAAAGAGTTCATGTTTCGAGCACTTAAACGGTTAACGCTGCTTTCTTCTTATTTTTAAATATAGGATGCAAAGTATTAAGCTATTTCACAGGTTTGGTAAGAAAAAAAGGATAAAAGTCAAAAACATCATTGAACCATTTCAAGTTAGTACAATGTGGAAAAGCAAAGATTCATTGACTTAGAATAAGAAAGATAGTGGGAATAGAAAATTCCATGTCCCCCGATTGATAAACTCAACCCCAATTGCCTTCGAAAAAAATCAACCGTTCTTCCACGATTTATTGGAAGATGGGTTATCAAATATGGGTTGTCGACTTTTACTGGAAGCAACAAAATAATGCCAATTAGGATTGTCTTTAGGCTCAACTGGTACAAGTTCCTAAATGCCTACATAGTTGGCTCATCTTTTCTGACTCTCTCATAAAGGTATGTACCGACATTAGTGTTCTAGGCATTCAAATTTAGATGGTAGGAAGTGAGGTTCCAGTAACTTAAAAATTTTATAAAAAAATGGCTATAAAGACAGCCTATATCCTAGGTTAAAAAGTATGTCCAAAGACAACCTCATCTTTCTTGAGCTTACTCGCCCATTCCCTTTTCTTCGCCAACCTTATTGTCACGTTCTCGGGGATGGAATAACGATCTCGGAGATTTTCTAAATCATCGTTTGCAATGGATGATGGAATCTTATCAAGTTCATTCTCGTTATTATTATCAATGTATGTTGGGTTAACAGACTTATGGACTTAAAAGGAATATTATGCTGAGAATTTGAACTTACCTCAGAGCCCGCTCTTGTTTTCTCCTTTTCAACCTATTTCCCTATTTTTATTCGCAAAGAGTTTTCCAAGTTTATTGTCAGATTTTTAGGTTTCTTAGTTCTGGCCCTTGGACTTCTCAAGTTTACCCTAACTTTTGTTAGACTTTTCAAGATTTCTCCTAGGTTTATAATTTTTCTTCTTATAAAGAATTTCTTCGTACACCTCAACAAGATTTAATTGGGCATTTACTCTTGATGCATTCCAAGTCTTCCAATTTGTGGAAAACTAGGGTGACAGATATTTGCGGTGATTTGTCACCCATAGCTTACTTGAAGATTTTTTGGATATATTATGGGAATCATATCTTGACATGTTTACCAAGGGTGTCAAATGTTTTAGGGCAAATGGAAGAAAACCAAGCGACACAAGAAGAGATAACAAAACAAATTAAATCACACCAAAAACATGAAATATAGATTTAACACAAGCAAACCCAAAATTCTAAAATTCAACGCAAAAAAAATCTAGTTTAGACATTCAATCATGTTCAAAAAAACAAACAAACATTCCAGTAGATGCAAACAATACTCATTATAACAAAAACCCAAAACCCACACGTAAGATCCTTGGAATTGAAGATGGAAGTTCTCCAAAGATCCTTGAAAGCTGTTTGGTCTCAATTCGAGAAGAAACTCTTCTGCTTACTTAGATGAAGAAGCGTAAAAAGAAAAAAAAATGGTGTGAAGGTTTAAATAGATAAGAGAAGATGAAATGGATTTTGGCTTTTTGTAATATGTATAAAAAAAGAACTCATGGCATTGAACAAGTAGGAAAGCATCACTTCCATTTAAAAGCTATCATTGTAGCTGCCGCTTTTTCGAAGTACAAAGCAAATTAACGATAGTTGATTAATGATGGTTGACAAACTATTCACACGAGCCACGAGAAACTGGAGGGCTCTTATTGAGGATATTTCTGAGTAGTAGAGTGTTGAGCGAAGGCATCGAAATGAAGGCTGTCATAAGTTCTGTTCTTCCAAAATGATAACAAGTCCGTTACCTTAGACTCTACATATCGTACCGAGAACCCAATATTATCAAGAATGACAATAGAAGAACTATAAATGTCTTAATTATGGTTAATAATTACTCATTAACGAGAAATGAATAAGATGATACAATTATTAAAAAAATATACAATAATGATACATTAACGAGAGTAACTGTATATCAACTAAAGTAACTGTTCATGAACACCTATAAAAGTTAGAATCAACCTTAAAGCATGGGTAAGCATACATTATTTTTCTAAATAATTTTCTCACTTTTAAAAAATATTTTCATAATTTAAGTATCAGAGGGTCTTCGTCAAAAATTCTGGCATCTTTTGACTTTATTCTTCTTTGCAGGAAAAGTTGACGATAGAATCATCAAGCGAGAATCAAGAACTGAGGATCACAAAGAACTGAACCTGTTGATTGGTCAGCAAAAATCCAGCATCAACACTAAGGATGCATCATCAATATCAATAAAATGTCAAAATTTCCTTAAAAGGTAGAAACGTATTAAAGAGGACTCACCTCAGATGTGTTACAAGATATGCAAGGCCTTAGATGTGTGACGTGTCACCGTATCACCAATATATGTGAGATACTCCTAGTTCCTAAGCACTTTGGTTGAGGATGCATCATTAGTATCAAAGAAATGTCGGGTATTCTCTGTGAGGCAAAAATGTATTAAAAAGGTTTCACTTCAAATTTGTCACCAAACTATATAAGGTGCATTTTGGTATCGAAGGCTTATCGTTGAGGATGTGTCCTCGGTATTAAAGAAATTTTAAGTATTCTTTATGAGGCAGAAAAGTATTAAATAGTCTACATCTCAGATATATCACCAATGTATAAAATGTGCTCTTGGTACTGAAGCACTTTTGTTGAGGATATGTCTTTGATATCAAGAAAAACTAAGTATCCTCTAAAAGGTGGGAATATATTTGAAGAAGCTTCACTCAAACATGTCACTGATATATGTAAGGCGTTCTCGGTATCGAAGTAGTTTTTAAAAGGTGGCGTTATCAGTATTAGAGAAATGCCAAGTAATCATTATCATACGAAAATGGATAAAAGAGGTTTTACTTTGGATATGTCACCAAGGTATATAAAGTGCTCCTAGTATCAAAATGTCCTCAATAAGAAAGTGACTTGATATTAAAAAAGCACCAAGTATCATCTATGAAGTAGAAACATATCTAAAAAGTTCCATACCAAACTTGTCACCAAGGCACTAAAGATATTTCACAAGATCTAAGCGTCATTAGTGGTGAAGTGTGTCCTTGATACCAAAAAAACACCAAGTATTCTGCATAAGGCAGAAATGAGGACGACAACATGTTAGGTTTGAGACAAATATCTCTAAACTCGCATTTATATCCACTACAAAAATTTAATACCAAACGTTTCTTATATCCGTAACATGTTTGACATTTTATTATTAAATCCGTTTTAACAAATTTTTAACTTAAACAAACCCAAGCCTATATTTGTAATTTCTAAGGTGATTTTTTGTCCTTAAGTATATTTGTATTATTGTTAAATATCAAATTTCAACCAGTAACTTATTTAATTAAAATTATAAATTTTCAATATCAATTCAAAATAAAACACATTACTTGCATAAAATATCAAGCATATTAATATAAAATAAAATTAATTATAAAAATTTTATAAAAAAAATACATAACTATTTTACAAGTTTATACATAAAATATTATAAATTTATAAATTTAGAATAGTAGTCACCAAGTTCACTTCTCCATCGTCCTCAATAGTAGATTCAACATGGTTCCTACAATAATGAATATTATATATAAGTTAATGAAGAACATATCTTTATGAGTAAATAAAACAATTAATTTACCTCATTAATAACATCCGCTTTTTTAAGGACATGTAACTTTAAATTTTTTTTTAAAGAACTTGAAGCTAATCATTAAAAAAATTAATTATAATTAAGAATTTTAATTCATGTAAAAAATTTAGGAATGTTAGGATGTATAATTGTTTAACATCAAAACAACATCATTTAAGTGTGTATATGTTAGGGTTAATGAATGGTTCTAGTTTGACTCGAAACCATGGAGAACCAAACTAAAAAATCAATTCTAGAACCATAAACTATTATATTTGATTTGGTTTTAGTTCTAAATTTAAGGAATTGAAGAGAATTGGTTAAGTTTCAGTTTCAAACAAATGAAAATAAAAATCGACTCATTTAACTGATCCATTTAAAGACTTAAAATACTTGATCCAACTCAAAAATTTTGACCTAAAGGAAACAAAAATCTGACCTAATTGCCTCGACAAATTTACTTCTTTTCTTAGTTTGAATTTTGAAACTCTTTCTTTTTCTTTTATGCACTCTTACCTTTAACTCTCTAAAACTCCTCTTTCTTCATCTGCATTCAACATTCCTTTATCATCGTTGTCGATTAGAAGCTGCTAATCTTCACTTCTTCGATCCTTTTTATTTTCTAGTCTCTTGGCTTTATTTATTTAAGGTTACTGTACGAAATACCCAAATTTGTAAATCAAATATCTTGGTTCTCAACTCTTGCACTTGCATTCAGGAAGGCCTCAAGACCACACTCTTAGATTTAAAGCTACTATTACTTTGAGAGTTTTCACCATTATTTTACTCTTTGTTAAGCTACTCACTCTACCATTAAGGTCACTCTCAATCTCTACATTCGCAGGCGCTCTCATTCTTTCACTGTCAGGATTCCGGTTAATTCACACCCTTTCTTTCTTTTTTGGGTTGTGTGGCTCACAATTTTAGACTTCCTTCACTAGGGTTCCATTTTTAAGGATTTTTGTTCTACTCTCTTAGCTGAACAGTAAGTAATTATAGTAGAAATTAAGTAAAAATTACAAAAATTATATTAATATTAATTAATATTAAGTTAATGTATTGTCTTAAAGAATTTCAATCCATAGTAAGTGTAGCATGTATATATGTCTAAAGTTTCGAATTATGTGTGTGTATGAAATAATGTAGTTATTGTTATTGATGATCATGGTATTCATTATTGGACTTGTAATGTTCAATAATAAATTATTGAAATAATATAGTTTTAAATTATGGTATTTTAATCCACAATCAGTGTAACCTGTTTGTATATCTTAAGTTTCAAATTATGTATATATATATGAAATAATACAGTTGTTAATATTGATGATCATGGTATTCATTGTATAGCAAATGTCAACTATAAACAGAAAGACTCTAAGTATGAATAATTAATGAAACAAACATGATAGGGCTAAATTTCTAAGAGTGTTGTAGATTGATGCTTGCTAAAACTGTTATAAAAGATGAGTTACCTTTTATTATAGTAGAGCGTGATGGTTTTAGGAAATTTATGTATGCTTTACAACCTTAGTTTAAATTTGTTTCTCGCTTTACTGTTACTACAGATTGCAAGAAAGTATCTATGAGTGAAAAAAGAAGTTTGCAAGAATATTTAAAGTTCATGAATACAAGAATTACTTTAACTATAGATATTTGGACTTTTGTTCAAAATCTTAGTTATTTATATCTCATTGTACATTTTATTGATAATGATTGAAAATTGCACAAAAGAATTCTGAATTTTGTTAAAATGCCTAGTCATAAGGGAAAAGACATAGAAAAAAATGGTACAATCATGCATTCAAGAATGGGATATTGATGATAAAGTGTCTATAGTGACGGTAGATAATACTAATTCTAATAATGTGGCAATTGCATATTTGAAAGGTAAAGTTTCAAACTTAGTTTTTGATAGAGAATTTCTCCATATAAGATGTGATGCTCATATTTTAAATTTGATTATTAAAGATGGACTAGAAAAAAATAAAAAACTCAATTAGTCAAAGTTATAGTGCAGTGCGATACTTGAAGAGTTCTATAGCAGAGCCTAACAATTTAAATTGTGTTGAAAGGGAAAGAATCACAAATAATGGTGAAATTTGTCTTAATGTTTCAATTAAGTGAAATTTCACTTACCTAATATTAGAAAATGCCATTATATTTCAAAAAGCATTTGAAAGGATGAAAGATGAGGAACCGGCCTATAAGTCTGAACTTGAAAGTGATGATGGTGTTTCGATTTGGGAAGATTGGTAAAAAACAAAGATTTTGGTAAAAATTTTAAAGAAGTTTTATGTCACCATTAATAAATTATCGGGATCTTTGTATGTTACATCTAATAGTTATGTCCATAATATTGTTGGCATTTTCAATTGCATGAATGAATGGGTAAATAATACAGATCCATATGTAAGAAGTATGTGTTTGAAAATTAAAAAAAAAAATTGATAAATATTATGGTGATGTCGATAAAACAAGCATTGTGGTTATAATTATAGTTGTATTAGATCCAAGATACAAAATGTATGTGGCTAAATATTTTTACAAAAAAATTTTTGATAATAATAATGCAAAGGTGTATGAGAATTTGCAAAATTGAAGAGTTCCTTGCAATGTTTGTTTGAGTTTTATGAAGATGGTTGTAAAGATTGTGAATCATGTTATTCATCTCAAAATTTAAATATCGCCAAAGATATTGATAATGTAGGCAGTAATAATGATGGCATACAAATTGACGAAAACTTGATTAGATTTATAATAAATGAAAAAGATGTGAAGTCTAAATCAGAGTTGAAAAATTATTTTGAAGAAGCTTGTGAAAATAATAGGAGCAATCTTGATATCTTAGCTTGGTAAAAAACTAATAGGTTCAAGTACAAGGTCCTTTTTTGTATTATAAGAGATATTTTAGCGATTATTGTGTCTACCATTTCTTCATAGTCAGTTTTTAATATATCCAGTTGTGTACTTGATCCATTTCGAAATTGCTTAACTCCAAAAGTTGTGAAATTATTGATTTGTACTTAAAATTGGTTACGAGTTACACCAATACCGATAAATATTGACAATTTGATGGAAGATGTAAAAATGTATTATTCTAATAAGCTTAACTTTATAATTTCAATTTTAATCATGTTAGCTTGTTATTTTAGTCTTATTATAGCCTAACTTGTGTGTATTTTTTTTCATTTATTTGTAATAGAAATGAACATGGTTAGAATATAAAATATATGAACGAAAACAACTTTGAAGTTTGAAAAGTAAGTGTTTTTGTTGCAAACATGCACTAGGCTATTATTACTATTTTTATTTTTACTTAATTTGTAATTTGGTGGATAATTTAGATTTCTCTCTACTGTTTGTTGGTTTCTATTTTAAAATTTTTGGTTATAAATTATTTGTTGGTGATTTTTGTTTGCAATTGTTTGACCCTTTAGGGTTTATTGTAAATGCGGTGGAAAAATGGGTAATTTGAGATTTGATGAAAATGATGTTACAGAGTTTTGTTAGTGAGTTATTTCCTTTTCTTTATCATACTTTGCTGTAATAAATTTTATATTATATATGGATCCTTTAAATGTGTGCTTGTAATTATGCTATTGTATTATAGAAATTATGATAGAATTTTTATGTGTGTTGACAAAAGTTATTGATATTTGGGTAAAAATTTTAATGACTTGAAAGAAAAGTAGGGAGAGGATTCCTTTAGTTTCAGTAGGGATAGGTTTAGTATTATATAAAATAGATTGGGCTGTACCAATTGTATAATTATAGATTTATGGTTAATTTATGAGTTTGGGATATGTTTTCTCTATGAAGAAGGTTTTTTGTGTGACAATTATTTTGTTTGTTATTTTTGTTAGGTTGTTAGTTCATATTTTAGTGGCACAAAGGCAAACTTTATTTTTTTTAGTTTTGTAATTTAAAAAGATAAATAATCCTGGTTAACAACATAATTATTGTAAATTTGTTATTAATAGATTGCATGATACATATGTTTGATTGTAATAGTTGCACTTTCTATTCTCAAATCATAGCTTAGTATCTTTCAGAGCATTCCATTTGTTGCTCTTGATGTGAGGAGGTAACCTATTTTCTTTCTATTTTGTTTTTAGCCTTTTATGAAGAGGAAATGCATTGGGACAAAAGAACTTTTAGTGGAAGTGGAACATAAATTATTGTTGATTTTGCAATTTTATTAGTGGTGGTTTTAGTGGTGTTGTTATCTTATAGGTGGTGTTGGCATTGTTGATGGTTGACTTGCTACTATATTGCTGGTTGTTGGCTTTTTGCTGTTGTTACATTATTGGTTGCAACATTGTTACTACCCATTATCAAGGATTTATCTTTTGAGCTTGTTATTTACATGCTAGAATAGATAAACTATAATTGTGTTATTTAAGTTGGCTTATTAGATTTGTTGTTGACATAAAAACAAATTAATTTTCAAATTTTCAGTACTTGCATTGAAGAAATATGATGTAATTTGTTTATTTGCATGTGTTCTTTTTATATATTACAGTAACTTCATAATTATTAGATATATATAATTAAGTTTTTCATATTCTTTTTTGATATTTTGAATTTTAGGGTATTTTGTTTTGAAATTAGAATCGAACTAAAATTGAACTGCAATAGAAAAATAGAATACCTTTTTAAATAGAGTAGGATTTGATTTTAAATTTTTAAAACCAGTTTTATTTAGGGTAAGTTTCAGTTTTTAATATAATTAGAACCAAAACTTAATTTGTTTAGCGTTAGTATATATAAACACGCATGCACACACACGCACGCGCGCGCGCGCACACACACACACACATACACACACATTTACTGAATATTTGTAGGTATTCATAACAAATACTTGTAGTTCTAATTTTTTTCGTATTGCAAGTATATCCAATTATTATCATTCTCAACTTCTATAATCTTCATTATAGTTTTTGTCAAGCTCACAACATTTTTAATTGAGTTTAAAAGGCTTATTACTTTTGGGACCGCTGAGTGAGAGCACACATCTTTACAGCGTATATAGTCAGTAATGTTTTCACTTAGTTTAATATGTTCTTTTCTTTTTTAGATTTGACTACAATACTTGTTTGTATTGTTAAATTGCTTCCTTTTTTTTTATAAAATTATTTCAAGTTTCATGTGTCATATTTAAAGTTATTTTTATATTATTTATTTCAAATTTTTATTAAAATTTTCAATTTTAACAAAAATTATTTCAAGTTTATGTTTAAAAAAATTAACAATATATAAATGTGTTGTAGCCAAAACCTCTTATTTTTAGGGTAAGTTTCAGTTCTGAATAGAATTAGAACCAAAACTTGATTTGTTTAGCCTTAGTATATATAAACACGCATGCACACACACGCGCGCACACACACACATATACATTTACTGAATATCTGTAGGTATTCATAACAAATATCTATAAACTACTTTGATTGCACTCTCTTTAAGTTATTGGACCCATTGTATTGAGTTAGTTGTAACAAGTGTGTTTCCTATGTACAACACAAACTGTATTTGTTACCAATTTTAGATATTTAAAAAATATTACTATAGCATTAAAATTTGGTATCAACACAATTTGATAACTCTTAATAATGCATTGAATTGATTAATATTCCAAAATCTAGACCGAAATGGAAGTTTGATCGCCTTTTAGAAAAAGTCTACTTTCAAAAATATTGTAAAAATTTTAATCTTAAATTTTATATATATATATATATATTATAAATTAATTAGATAATAAAATAACATAACAAATTACTCTATAAAATGAAAAAAAAAATGATATATTGAGCTAAGCGACCATTGATTAAGTTTTCTATTAGTACCATTTCTTTATGATTGACTACTTGCAGTTCCAGCATAGCATGTTTTTTAATATCCATTTGAAACATCAAAACTTCTCATCATCACCGGTTTAAAGTAATAATAATCCAATCAAAGGTAATTTATGCAATGTCAGCTTAATCGTCTTATACCAAATAGAGGCTAAACTCTTTTTAATTTTTTTTTTTCCTTCACTGATTTTTCAGCTTCAGATATAGAATTTATTTTACATTTAAAATTTTTACTTATATTTTAAATATTTTTTTATGTATTTCAAATTTAATATTTCATGTTTAAAATATTTTTATTAATTATTTTAAATTTTACATTAAATTCTATCCCATTTTTCAAATTATGCATTGGGCGTTACATCAATCCCCTTTATCTTGAAACTACTCAAATGTAATATGACAGGAATGTGGGGCTTATTTCGTCACCTCTGCTCAATTCATTTTCATGTTTCAAAGACTAGTTGCATTGTTTAACATTTCGCAACGGCAGAAAATTTTAAATATACATATATATATATATATATATATTTTCTGGTTCAGAGGCTTCAGCCAGGCTCCAAATGTTTGAAAACTAGTTCAGCCGTTAAAATTAAAGCACTTCCACTTCACTAATCTTAAAACTTAATAAACGGAGGGCATAATGGTAACACACTCGCAGACTATGTATCAGATCAGATTTTAATCTGTTTAAGTTGGGAGATCGACAACCAAACATTTACTCTTTAACTGTAATTTCGAGCAAAACACTCAAAGAACTTATGGAGGGATCAACCTGCCTGCTAGTTGGATCATATACAGCGTTCCGCAATAAACACTAGACGTAGATAGATCACAGCTTACTTTACCTGCATACACGAGAAACCAAATTTAATGAGTGTTTGAACTTTTAACTGCTACAAAACATGAATGAAAATGTTCAGTGAACAAATAAAGTTTATCCAATTATGAGTTAAACATGTCCTGTGCCACTGCTGCTCAGTTTAAAAACTCTGCACTGAGTTGCAGTTTTCACAGTGAAATTGCGGCTGTAACAAAGTCACAGCACAAGATAAACTGCCAACCACAATTGTGAATAACCAGGCAGAAAAAAGAAGAAATTGCTTCAGAATTTAAAATAAAAGGTACAACTACAGGCAGGCGCTATCTTTGCTTTATGAAGGTTGTTGACAACTGAGATCAATACCATTTTATGCCCGAAGGAAACTGGCCAATGAGACTGCCAAACACAGATAAATACCTTCTCAATCCAATCCAATACAATACTAATAAAATTTATTTATCCTCACCTGTTGGTTCCCAGACCCGATTTTTAAGCCTCCTTTTTCAAGAGATTGATCCATCATCAGCCTGCCGAACGAGACTAGAGATGTGTCAGTCCAATAACCAAGTACCATTCGATAAAATCGCAAGAGATCAGTGCGTTTCTTCTGTGACACCACCTCCAATCAAGCATAGTACTAAATCTGATTCTAACACAAATCACATCCCAAATGTTCTGCTATAAAGGTCACTGGAACTGGGCATCCGAAACTTAGAATCTTCATAACCAGTATAAAATTTATTAAGCCCAAGTCTCTCATTTCTGAGGAGTTCTGCCATGCCTAAACTGTTTCCACCCTGAACCTCATTCCACCCATCCCAGTGACCATTTGAAATGAGTGAATTTCTAGACTGTTGCATGGATAGCTGGGCAAAGGAGGATAGATTGTTCACTTGTGTTTGGTCCATCAGCCTTGGAGAAATGCCATAAGAATCACCAACAGAAGAGAAACTATCACCAATATTGGCATATCTTAGGTTCTGGTGTGGCGAGAGCGATCTTTCCATCATTAATTGCAGCCTTGCTTCATTTTCAAAAGCATTTAACTGTGTGGGGAAATTAGACCGCATGTCTAAGCTGGGGTTATTAAGCCCACTTTGAAGTCTGCCTTTACCAACAGCCAAAATTGCAGGATCCATAAATTCAATATCTCCAGTGCTTCCAAGATTTCCTGCTGGCTGTGTCTGATGTGTATTTCTCAATACAGAGGATGTGTCAAGCAAATGATTTCCTGCAAGCAATTGCAAAAAATTTTGAGCCCCTTCAATAGGTAAATTAACCCACCACACCCGCCAACAAAAAAAATCTCAGCTTAAGATCCAAACCAACAATATGACAACTACTCAGACATACTGTCAAAAGAAACATCCATTCTCTCATGAGAAGAAAAGCCTGGAGGTGGTGCTCTGCTAGGAACAGAGAATCCAGGTGGGGCAGAGATTTGAGATCTTGAAGCTGCCAAATTTAAATTCGACATCAAAAAATTTGGGTCAATTCAATTAGCCATCAATTATCAAAATTTCTAGTAGCATAAACACAAAAGTTGAATTGCATTTAAACTACAAAACTTGCAAAAAAAAAAAATTATCACAAAAAAGGAAAACAAATCCCCCTAAAATTATGTATGCAGAATGACTGCCTGCACATCAACAAAAGATGAAGACAAATCACAATTCTAAAAAGTGACAAGATGTCATTGGAATGAGCATGAATAATGTAACTCTGCTGAGTTGAACGAAACTGGCTTTAGATTACTTCTACGTCGAGTAAGGTAACTTGTGTAAACAAGAAGATAACCGTCCATCATGCATAATGCAGGTGAGAATTATGAGACTAAGAGAATCTATTCACAACTGCGAGACAAATGGTCATTCTCTAATTAATTGTACCTTAATGTATTCAAGAAATTAAAGATAATGTAACTGTGAAAGAAAGGGCAACTGACAATTAAAAGGTTGGCATTACAATCACATAATGAATAATGTCAGGTTTTTGACCCTGCCATTTAAAGAGGTAATAAGAGCTCCACAAAAATATCACCCTCAAGACCAGTCTAATTGAGGCCAAACCCAACAAAAATAATCCAGATGGCCCAATTACAATCTCCTCATGACTAGAGGCCCAAGTGGTGAAATAACATTAAAAATGTCAACTATAGTAATCCAACAACACTAACATATGATTATATTTGTAATATCTACAAAGAATAGAAACATGAAATTTAATGCATGTCCTTGAAGCCTCAAGTGAGGAGACTGCATAAAAGAAATATTTATATAGCAATCAGTAAAGACAAATAATACATAACTTTTGTAAAATAAATTGAGAACGACACAATGAAATGCAATACTATCACAGTTGGGAACTAAAAGCTAAAAACCAAAACCATCTGAATACTTTTCAAGATACATTCTAGTGAACCCAACCATAAACCAGCAACAAATAATCTAAAACTAGCACTAAAAGTGAAATGAACAAACAACAAACACCTTTCATTGCAACCAGCAATGCCATTTCAATTTCAAATAAAACTCAACTGGTGCCAAGCCTCAATGAAGCATTGTGTGACAACATAACACTGACTAATAAGAACCTAGAAACAACAAAAAATTTGGGTTGCAACCTATGATATCACTTCAATTTCCAATGAGTTAGCCTTTTAAAAGCCCATTATGCCATCAACTCTTCCATAACCAAAATTCCAAGAAAATCTTATGACATTAAACCACAACCACATATATTTGATAAAGCTTGTATGACAATGTCACATTAGTCCTCAATATTAACTCTTTTTGCTAAGAAACAAAGAACGCACTAAAATCAAAGAAATATACAAAGAGGACAAGATGTCATGCTTAATGTTATCTTCATATCCTCCGAAAGCAATAAAGCTTATCAGCATTGTCAAAAATTTATTATACTTAATCTGGTTACTAGGGTCCCAAGATTAGCAAGTAATCCAGCCAATAAGAAAATGAAACATGAATTAAAAATGAAATATAAAAACCAAGAAAAAACTAAATGCAAACAAATATTAACCAAAAAAAAAGGCGTCAAACTAATAGCACTTGGCATGAGAAGATAAGAGATTATAGAGGGCACACTTATCATTGTAAAGGAATGAATGATACTCACCGGAAAGCTTATTAGTGGGGAAAACTGAAGGATTGCTGGTAAAATTGTCTGATTCTTCAAAACTACTGGTATAGAATCCATTACGTATCCCAAACTTGTCCAATAATGATTCTCTATTTTCAGCAAATTCTTGGCTGAAGGAATGGTTCTTTGGCAACTGACTGAAAGCACTAAAAGATCGCTCAACATCAAATGCATGATTCTTTGATTCCTCCTGCCTCGCAAATGAGAACCTGGACTGATTGTTATAATGTCCTTTCCAGGAACCTGACATTTTAAGTGAACTAGGCTCTTTCTCAGGTTCACCCAACAGCTTGGCCAAATTCTGAGGCAAAGCTAAAGGGTCATCCCAAGTATCAAAGTCCATCGACAAAATGTTTGAGATAATTTTGTTCTCTCCAGTATCTATAGCACCATTGATATCAGCATTGCCCTGTAATCTCCCTTTGGGGTTCCCTGTACCCTCATTTGAAAGCAGAAGGGCATCTTCTAAACTACCATCAGAACCAGCTGAACTCCGAGCCAACCTCTCAGGATAACTATTTGATATTAAAGAAATGCTAGATGAATGTCGATGCGAGCCATCACTAACTGTATTGCCTACTAGTTGAAGACCAGCATTTAAATTAATGCTAGCAAAAGCCTCATTATGTTGCAAAGAATGAGATCTTGAGTGATTTGAAAACTGGAGTGAATTGGCTGAATTTGGAAGAAAAGTTGAACGGCATACAACTTCTGGATCCTTCAGTCTTTGACTATCAAAAGATAATACATCTTCCTCTTCCTGCAGGCTCGCATCTGTCAATGATTGAGTTTGTGGATCAGTCCTCCAATCGAACTGTTCCCTTGAAACAAACACGTCATTTGTTGATGTAGAGGGTTTTCCAGTTATTGGTGACACTAAAGATTCTCTAGATTGGTCAGTATTATATTGTTGTAACCCTTGTTCCCCGGGCAATTTAATCATGCCACAATCAGGAATCATAGTACTCGATCTAATTATACCTGAATGGTCATTCATTACATTTCTATCTATGCTCATCGCCGACATATCAGAGCATAAGTTCTGCATCTTAACATCTGTTGCAACACTCCCTTCCTGTTCAGGACCAGAAACACAAGAATGCCCAGTAGTGTCCAAAGAACTTGTGATATTAGATGGCATACAGAGGCCTTTATCAGTATACTTGGATAATGGTGGACTAGATGCCTGGCTCGTAAAACTTACAGTAGTAGGCTCTACATTAGGTGTAGCAGGTATTTCTGCAGGAGAGGTTTGAGAGCCCAAACCAACATGTTTCAATGGTTTCAATGAATCCAACTTGCCTTTAGAACACATGATTTGACTATCTTCATTTATCATTGGCTTTTTCACAACATCAGCATGCAATGCAGGTGCTGGGATTGAGTTAGCAACAGCAGATGAAAACGCCAAAGCACCACCTACTATGTCAGGTTTTGGCTTGGAAAGACCATTAGAACATGCTGAAGTAGCCAATGTCTGCTGGTTTGAAGTACGCATTCCCCTACCACACGTAACAACATGTTGAGGACTAGCAACTACCACTACCAAACTAAAAGTAAAAGTCAAAATAAGTATTTGATATACCATGAGGCTGCTGCAGGAAGGGCCATTGATCTACCAGAGCTTCCATTTGGGGTAGAATCTTTAGTAATGCTTGCTGTATGCTGCCAGATATTAAATGTAACAAAATCAAAACCATTTTAAGATGCAAGTGGATGCCTAGATGTTAGACAAAAGGTTGCACTAAGCAATCATCCTTGTCTGACCTCAATGTTTCAGAACATAGGAGAACAAGAATGAGCATAAAGTTAACTCGTCAAAGAACCATAAAACAAATGGGGCCTAAAAAGGGTATAGATATTACTAAAACTGGTATAAACAAACTATCAACTGCTTATGAAAAAAAGAAAGCAATAAAAGCTTCTTTACAGAAACAGTAATAGAAAATGCTGATAAACTTACATTTGATGCATTTTTTACAGTAGGTTTTGCTGAACAAGCAGAACTACTGTGACAATAATCATCAAATGGTGGTGGCAGCACATTCCCTGAACGCCGTTGTAGATTGTTTGTTGTGCCAGTAATTTGTTGAACTCTACTCCTGTGAAAAAACCAATATACTCATTGCATTGGTGTCATTCTATCAGAATATATAACAGATGCATATGGAATGACAAAGGAGAACAATTATATTTGTCTATCAACAGAGAAGAAAAGTATGTTTTTGGTTGCAAAACAATTATTGTGAAGGAAGTCTGCCACAGTATGTGATACAGTTATTCTACAATATGATAGAGGAGATAAACAAAACAACTTTATCGTAGGAAAAGCAAAACTGCAGACAACAAATTTGGTTTACCTTGTGTAGGCAGATATAATTTCATCTTTTGTAAAACTATCCTCTTGAGAGCCAATCTCATGCAAATACAGACAATCAGGATTGGTGCAAGGCTGGACCCAACAGAAATCCAACCCTCATAAGTGATGTAACAAAAATATTTCTTAAATCATATAGAAGCAGGCAAAACAATATTTAAGGAACAAACCACATTTCTCAGCCAAGCATGACAATACTTTGTGGTTCCAAAGCAAGCCCTGAAATAATTAATCTGAAAATTAAAAATCTTATAAAGAAGATCCAAAAAATATGGACACCATAAAATAGATGATAGGTTTGACAATGAAAACAAAAACGTACTTTAGAGATTTACCCTCCAAAACAAACCCATGTACAGACTGAATACATCGAATTGCTTCCTCCTCTTTTGAGTAAGTAATATATCTGCAAGTAAAAGATAGTATGAAGTAACAAAGTTACAAGATATGTGGATATAAACTAAGATTACAAATAACTTAACTCTTTGTATGATACTATAAATAATAAGCAGGCAAATAAAGTATAAGAAAAATAGTTACAAGCAAATTTAAGACTTAAAAGCATTAGCAAAGTAGACTTAATAGTACTAAAATACTCAAAAGCATTAGCAAAGAGTATGTCAAAAGATCCAACACACAAATGGTACATTAACATCAAAGAACCATTAGAAGAGGACAACTGATAACTGAAGGATGTTAACCAAACATAAGCTCCGGCATTTCATACCAAAGTAGACCTAGGCTTATGCAAACACTTTAACTTACACACTACAAGTGTTGTTTGGAAATTGCTGAATGACACCAGCAGCTGTACGAGACATGGAAACTTTCAGAACCTTCCCATACTGACCAAAATATTCTCTACACGGAAGAAGCTGCAGAACAGTGTCAAACATATTCAGAACATGTTGAGTAACAGAGAGTGAAAGAGAGAAAAGAAGGGAAAAAAAAACCCTCCCCACCACCCCCAGACCAACACACATGCAGAGATGGAGAGAGAGAGAGAGAGAGAGTACTTCTTCATCTCCCAAATTAAGAGGTAACCCAACAATGTAGACAAGATTCCGTTGAATCACTCGGACACTGCTGAGTTGTTGCTTCCTCACTTCAGAAGATTTAGTCTTTGACTTCTGTGACTTCATTTTTCGCTCCATATTGATTTCAGCCACCATTCTATGAAGATTAGAAAACAAAACATTTAAAAATAAGATAATAATATTGTTAGGGAAAAGTGAAAAAGAAAGAATGCGCGTTATGATGTCTCACATGCCCCAAAAAAAACATTGAACAAAATAAATACCTCTCACAATTTGAGGCCATCCCTACGATCTTATCCTTGTCATAAGGGGAACGACATGCTGGACACCTCCCCTCTGTGTCATCCTTTTCAGCCATGTCCATTATGTGATGCCAACACCAGACACATATCTACAATGAAGCAGTAATAGAGACAAATGAAAAGTGCAACAAATTAAAGTTCAGAAGAAATTGTTACGAGAAGTTGACAATAAAATGGATAGATATAGGAGATACACAACTCCTAATATGTTTATAATTCCCCTTCACTTAAACAAATCAGCTAGAGAGACTTTAGAGAGATTAAAAAAGGAGAAAAAATATTGATAATTTATCGAATAACATCACTATGAACTGCAAGTTCAGCAAGAAGGAGCATCTTATACTTGGAACACATTACAAGCATTATCCAAGAAAAAATTCTGTTTACAGTTAAACACCGCCCCCACCCCCAAAAAATAATAAATCTACACAAGAAAAAGAAGCAAAGATATTTCAGTAGAAAACAGCAAAAATCAGTCCATTACCAATAGGCCACACTTGGTTCCAGGCCACAAAAATCATACAGCATGCCAGAAAACAATAGAAAAATACATTTATTGGCCTTACTATGACAAAATAGGCTTCCTCTGAACAAGTCAAATCAATTCCATATGTACTTCAGTAATAGTGAGATACTTTAGAATCATTAAATTGTAAATGTATCCTTATCAGGTTTATAAACAAGTATTGAGAAGCTGAAAGAGGTGGAAACACAAGAATGCCACATTCAACTTAAGATGTAATATTTCATTGGAAACTAAAATCTAAAAACCGAGACTGCACATTTCTCATCGTGCAACAAATACATTTTCACATCATAATCATTTGATAATGGCACAATATCAGTGCCCCTCACCAACATCTGCAGCAATCAATTAACAACCTTATTCATGCAAAAAAGGGTCATAAAGAATACTGTCACAGACCTCGTAGCCACATTTGCAAGGCTTCAATTGCTGATCTGTCAAATCCATTTCTTCCGCACAGAGAGGACAAGTCTTTTCTCCCTCGTCACTCATGGTTGCCTACAAAAAATTAAAATACAATTTACTTTTATGGGCAAAACCCCACTCAAAGAGAAACAAATATACTAATATTCGCGAATTCTTAAATTTATAGACAGATAATTGAAATAAATTTCCATTTATCAGATTAACTAATGAAAAAGAAGACATTAAAAGTGAAATAAATACAATTCCACTACATGGAAAAAAAAAAAAAAAAAGAGAGAGAGAAAGTTGACAAAAGCACATTTCGCATTCGCATTACTGTTAGTTAGAACCATAAACAATTGATTATTGAACTAAAACCCAACAATGATAAAACCCTAGAAAAGTTCCAATCCAATCAACACACAACTGCGATTAGAGCTGAAACGTGTACCGATAAATCACAAATCAAACCCTAAAATCCCCATTTCACCTTTATCATACCAAGAAAATGAATGCACAAAACTAATATTAACTAAATCGTAGATCAAGATTAACAATTAATTGACCAAAACATCGCAACAACCCAAAAGTATTAACAAATAATAGAAACTCGCAATCTTATAACCATCCAATCGAAATCAATCACATGCAACACAAAACAAGAAGAAAAACACAAGAAAATTAGGGAGATCTTGAACAAAGATAAAAGATCGAGGGGCATAATTGGAAATTTAGGGGACATAATTGGAAATTTAGGGTTAGATAGACTTACAGTTGGCGGATCGACAAGAGGACGCAATTCTGAGAAGATTATGAGAGAGGGACAGAGAAGAGAGCGAAAGATAAAATGAAACGCACGGTAGAGAAAAGAAAAACCACAAGAAAGAGGGGAAAAGAGGGCAAAGGGCGAGGGCTGGGCTTTGATTGGATGGGATGAATGATTCTACTGCCTGCTGGCCAGCTTTCTCTTATTTCTCTCTGCGTTGTTGTCATTTAAATATTGTGGACACCTATAATTGCCTTTTAATTGTTTATTACGGGATTTGCCATTACCTCTTTGCTTTTTCGATTTTGTCGAGATTTGGAACTGGTTCCTGAGGGTTTACTGGGATAACATAGGTGGTCCCTCCGATTTGTGCCATCTCGTGATTGAGCTCATCCGACGGTTGCGATTGATTTTACGTGGGCCCAGGTTTTAATATTGTTGAATTGTTAAATCATGAAGTCATTTGGTTTACATCATTGATAATTTTTGAAAAATAAGAAACACGAAAATTTAAAATAATAATTGTTTGATTGTTTGTTTAATTATATTTCCATATATTTGAATTACCATGTTTTAAAGAGTAAAAATTGGTAATATAATTTAATTTTTAGAATCAATACCGAAAGTCAAATTTTGGGTCCATTGTTGGAGAAAATTTTCGGTTATATAATATTAATGGCAAATTTTTTTGATTATGTCCATGATATTTCATTATTACATGTTAAAATATTTATTATAAAATTTATTATTACATGTTTAAAATATATATATATATGTATGTGTATTTAATATAAATATGACATAATAATTGAAGTATAAAAATAAATAACTAAATTTTAATTTAATTTATATATCAAATAAAATTAACTATCATTAGAATGATAAAGAATTTCGGCCACCAATAACATAAATAAAGATATAATAATATTAAATTTTAAGTAAATTTTTAAAATACACATGCATCAAATGAATATTAACTCATTTTTTATTATAAATAAAGATAATTTATTTTCTCATAATGTTAAATAAAAATTTACTAAAATAAAATAATACGCAACTTCAAATAACAAATGTGAATTATTAAAATATTAATATGATATAAAAAAATTTTGTTGTTGTAAAAGTTATTGTCAAATATAAAAATAATATGTGATTTAACACAAATATAAAATGATATTTGACAACCAAACAAACAAGCATAATTGAAGTAAATAATTTCAAAAGAGATGAATGAAGTTATTTAAAATATTTTTAAAAAATTAAATAAAAGAATCATAGTCGTAATTAGTGGATCTACGAGTTTTTATTAATTAGCATTTGATCAAACCGGTATCGTGGGATGCAAATCATGATGGAGGTGCATGTATTTTTTTATGCAATGGAACGTGGGCCCTCTTTGTTCATTTCATGTCCGATTAACCACACAATTTCGTTAATGTAGGGCAAAGGGATTTTTTTTTTCCCAAAAAAAAAAAACACAAAACATAGACGCACACACACATAATATGAAATTTAATGCATGTAAAATCTTCCTCTCCTATTGACAAGAATCATCGTGGTATTGGGATATAATCTTTTACTATTTAACTGACTTTGCCAAGTTAACACACATATGTATGTACATGCACATGAAGTTTCCATATTTAAGTTTTAATTTAAAATAACGATATTAATTTTAAGTCATTAATTTATACAAATTTAATAATTAAAATCTAAATTTAAGATATTATTTAACACTACAAACTTATTAATAGCTACCATTAAATTGCATGGATTAAGGGTCTGTCAATTCAAGTTAAAGGAGGAGTCAAGAGAACCCTATTTTCTATATTATAATAATAATAATAATAACAATAACAAAAAATTTTAATTATAAAATATAAATACAAAATTTATATGAACACTAATAAATAAATAATATCTATAATTATTGTAATTTTTGATAAATTAAAATTTAAAATTTATTAAATTAAAATAAATTTTAACAAAAATAGTAAATTAACTTAATACTCTGTAAATTTATTCATCGTCCATTTTTAACTAATTTTTTAACTAATTCAATAAGTGTTGAAAATCTATTACATATAATTTTGTCTTCACAATGCATTTATTGGTTGGATACTAATTTTAAACATTTATTACAAGTTATTCAGTTATTATAAAAATTTGGTTTAAAATTTAAGTACCGTAAAAATCACACTGCAATAAAAATATTGAATATTGTATATTTGTGTCCTGTAAATGTTAGTATTCTTTAATATATATATTTAAAAAAAAAATGCAGCAGTTTGATTCTCACCGATTATGAGTTAATTTCTCTTCCAATAAAATTTAAATGGATCCCATAACGAAAATGACACATTAACCAACCACAGAGGCCAACCGCAGCGTAGCTATGTGGGAACAAGATGGAGTGTCCCCAGCTTTAATCCAAAACAACGTTCTATGTTTGATATTCAGATGCCAAACACGCCCTTCATTTTGTGGGTATTCAATGCGTCAAAATAGTGTTGGCAAATATATGTGGTGACCGTTGAATATGCTTGGCGTTTGGTGACACTTGGCCAAGAAATAAGGCCTCTTTATCCGTAGTTAATTTGCTCAAGTTGTCCCTTGAGACATAAAGAATTCGTTTTTTATTTTAATAAATAAAAAAATAAAACCTTTATTTTCACTTTTATTTTATTATGCCATGGGGCTTGGTTGACCGTTTATATATTTAATATAGAATTATAACAAAATGTTTGTTATACATATATATATATATGTATTATGGAAAGAGTAATAAAAATTTATTATATTTGATATATACTTATAATTAAAGACTTAGTCTTCAAAAGATTGTTGTAAATATATTATCTCCTACCTCTAATAATTTAAAAAATTTACAATGTGTTACGATTTCACTTATTTCAATTTTTTAAAATTTTAATAATTTTATTTCATTAATATATATAATTTTTACAAATTTTTTCAAAAATTATAATTATATTATTTATATTCAATAATTATAATATATCTATAAATATGATGTATGTTAAAGAGAAAATGGCAAGTTTTAAGGGAGTTTTAATTTTTAGAATCTCTCACTCTTTCTAATAATTCTAATAAAATTATCAATATATTGTTTTCATTCTCCACTTGTTTTATTTTATTTTTGTGTTTCAAATATTATATAGTTGACATTGTCATTTGATTTTATTCATTTTAATATTTTATTTTTTTATCATTTTTGATATTAAATCTTATATGATCAACTATATTACCAAATTTTAGATTATTATTATTATATCATTATTATTATTGTTATTATTATTATCATAATATATTGGTGTCGGAGGTATGTTTATATTTTAAGTCTTTAAACAAATACATTATTAAGATTAAAAGCTGTACAATATTGATCTCCAATCAAATTATATATTGTTTATTGTTTGGTCAACCTTAAAATTTGTTAGTCAATCCAAATACTATTTTAAAAGGTGGTCTCTGTAGGTGGTCCAATAATTGATTTATAATCTACAAAGAGATTAATATTGGGTAGTTAAGAGTCTTTTCGGATTAAAAGTTAGGATGACTAAGAAGAATGAACATTGACAATAATACCCCGTCTTATTCTTCTTCATCTTTGAGTCATTATCAAGATATAATGAATTACCAAGAAATTAGTATTTTAAAAATTGAGCAATCTTTGCTAAATTGGCATGTTCCAAAGAAAATTTTCAAAACACTCTATGAAAATAAGTATTTTTGATCAAAACTATTAATAAATTCTTTTGATAAAATAAGAATATGATACAATTCAATTACCATCTTGTTCTTCAATTAGACATCATAAAGAAGAAGGTTTGAAGTACTTGAATCTAGGATTAGTTCAAATAATAGTGAAACATCTTTATTAATTAGGTTTAAATGTTTCTTTTCTCTTAAAAATAAGAGATGTACAGCACATAAATTTTTTTAAATTTTTTTAATATCAGTTATTCAATCAAATTTATCAAATAGTTCTATATATTTTAATTATTATAATAATTTTTTAGTTAATTTATATGATCGTTATATCATCAAAACCCTTAATCTAAATATTTAAACATACAACCTAGATTTTTTTGACAGAGGTGAAAGGTGCCACCCTCATATACAGAGTATGTTATTAAATCATGTCAACCAATTTTAATCCAAGAGTCAGATACCAGTCAAATCCAAGAGAAACCCTTCTCTTACAAGCCAACACAATCAATACCATCACTCCAAAATTACCAAATGATCCGAACTCACTCTACTAAAAGTTTGAAGACATAAATGCTCCACCGAATATGACAAGAAGTGATGTTTTTGAAATAATAGAATCATTACTGTGATGATCAAGTTTTACTTTCTCGGACAAAACTCGAGAATGAGAATAAAAGATATTAAGTTTTTCCGATAGCCAATTTCTTTCTTCAAAAGACCTCCAAATCCATTAAATACATTCATTCCTTTTGAATTAACAGGAGTGGATTTTAAATCTACTATACTTCGGCCTTTTTATCAGTCACATATCTCTCTAAATTTTACAAGTCCTTCTAATTCCTCGATATTGTCTCCAATATTAGGAGTATATAGCGATTCTGGTTCTATTTGGAACCACCAAAAACTGATATTTAAAAATCAGTTTTAAAGATTAAAAAATTAGAATTGATTTAATTTTAAAAATTAAAATTTATTTATTTATTTTATATTTTGAAGATAAAATAAATACTAAGTCATATTTAATAAGTTATTTAATTAATAAAATAATAATGTTTAAAATTTTTTATTAAAATTATAAAAAATTAATTTTAAATAAATATTTAAAATCAAATATAGTACGTGATATTAAAATTTATTATTAAATTTATAAAAACGTAACTCTTACATAAAATATTTTCATATTTAGTTAAATAAATTATTTATTGAAAAAATATTTTTTTTATGTATTAAATTATATAAAAAGAATTAATTAATATATTTATAATATTTTATTTAACTTAATTTTTTTTATATTATTTATATAATAATTTAATAAAATCGTGATGTATATATTTATTTAAAATTATCGAATAAGTTAATAATTATTATAAATAAATATATGTACGGTATAATATTATTAAATATATAAATATACTATCAAAAAAATAAATTTTTTTTTTTGTGATGTGTAATATTAAGTCAAATAATAATATAATATATTTTTTAAATAAATTAACGTATATCAATTTTTTTATAAATTATTTTTATTATCTTTCAATTACTCAATTATTTATTTATTTCATTACTTCTACAATTTAATACTATTAATTTAAATTTTTAAAATTTCTTTTCTAGAGTTAAAAATTATAAAATTAAAATAATTAATAAATAAAATATTTTATTTTATAAACAAAATTAAATGTAATAAAAAAATATAATACTCTGTAAAATAGGATAAATTTTCATTTCACGTGAAACTGGAATCAAAACCGATTTTACACACTTCTATTCAATACCTTTGTACATAGCATATGCGCTGAAATGGAATTAAAACCGATTTTGCACACTTCTATCCAATACCTTCGTACAAAGCATATACACTTTCACAATACAATCAATAATCTTATCCTTCAAAATGAATTTGCTTTGTCCAAAAGAATTCAAAATAGAAAATAACTCTTTAAAACCTACACTGAGATGTCAAGAAAGTCAATTTAGAGAATTATAATATAAGTATATAAAAAAAATTAAAACTCATATATATTTCTTTAATTGGCTAAAAATGTATCTTTAAATCCTTACAAATTTTCAAATAAATATCAATACTATAGGATCTTAGATTTAAAAAATAATTTCAAACCATAGCATCAATTCAAATGTACTTCATTTAGAAGAATTATAGTTATAATATAAAAATAGTATTGTAATTGCATCACCTTCCAAAGACCCAAACAGATTAGATAATGCAGAAAATCATTTCAATGATATCAAGATAATTGATAAACAAAATAATTATATCAACTAGCTGTTGCACATAATGGCTCATAGGTTGATTTTCTATCAATATAAAGAGAAAAATTGTCATATCCTCAGACCATCAAATTATTAACGTCAAATATCCAACAAAAACCTATATTTTCACTTTTTATCTTATCGTGTGATCAGTTTGGTTGATCATAGATATTTTATAAATAATTATAATAAAATATTTATTATATATTTTACCCAAAAAGTTATACAAGTTTATTATTTTTGTTACATCTTTATGATTAAAATTTTTTTAATAAAATAAATTATTAATTATTTAATTGTAATATAGACTTTTTAATAAATATTTTTGAATATACTTAAAATTTTAAAATTACTAAAAATAAATAAAATATTTTAAATAATTTAACTTTTAAAACATTTNTTATTATTTTTGTTACATATTTATGATTAAAAATTTTTAATAAAATAAATTATTAATTATTTAATTGTAATATAAACTTTTTAATAAATATTTTTGAATATACTTAAAATTTTAAAATTACTAAAAATAAATAAAATATTTTAAATAATTTAACTTTTAAAACATTTAAAGAATGATTTCACTCAAAATTTAAAATGCTCTTTTCTTTTTTTTTTTTTTTATAAACATAAGATATGTTTTTAAAATTTCATAATTTATTTTTTAATTACAATTAAAATACCCCAAAAAATATTTTAAAAATTATTTTGATGACAGAGAAGTTAAACCAAACAAACACTTTTAATATTTAAACACTATGAGTAATATCACATTATCCTGTTATTATTATTATGACTATATATATTCATATGTTTTAATTTCATCAACAAATATGGAATGTAATTTGAGAATGTATTCTATATTATACTTTTTACATTATCTAAATATAAGCCGGATACGAAATTTGTTTTCTTCATCTACAACTTTCTTGTTAAAACTTTTTACTATATGTACAAGGAGAAATGCATAAAAGTAATTTTTATAAATAAAATTATAAATCTTATAAAAAATTCTTTAGATTACTATTTTATTTTTTATAAAATGTGAAAACAAGGTCTTTTTTTATTTAATTATTCTTTAAAAATAAAAAATTAGGCAAATAAGCCACTATTTATAATTTTATATGAATATCTTAAAAATCATAAGTAAAAAATTATCCCAGTTTGAGCATATCAAACCATCTCACACTCCATTCTCTCTAGTATTCACAAACTAATGTATTTGACTGAAAAAAAAAGGTGCATATTTTATATTTATTCTTATTCTTATTTTTATTTTCTTTGTTGTTATTACTTTTTATTAATTTTCTTTGTATTAATATTTATAATTTTAAAATTATCGAAATAAATGTTAAAATCAGGAAAAGTCGTGTAATTTATGAGATTACTCGTGTATGTCTGATGTGGTCGGATCTTGCATTAAACAACTAGGTGTCATATTTTAAGGTTGGCCTGAATTGTTAACTCTGGAAGCGTATTAATGAAAATACGCCCCGACTGTTCTGGGCCCCGGGCAACTTAAAAACAGTTTGTTGGCGCAATTCAATAAATAGGCAGTGGATCGCAGGTTCCTCAGCCAAAGCCTTCGACTGACGTGGCCGAGAATGGAGGCTCGCCCTAGACTCACCAAGCAATGAATACTCCATTTTTCGACTGAAAATCAGCAGACTCCGGACCGGGTAAGCTTATAACGGTTTTGGTACTGCTCACTGCACCATGAACTTCATCTTCGATATATTTTCCGCTTCGTTTCCGAGATTACAGTTCTGGATTTTAATGTTCGGGATTTTTGATAGCGATTGAACTCTTTAATTTTCTCGCAAGAAAGGAAAAATACATAAAACATTCCAAAATTAGATAGTTTTGAAGAGTCAATACGCGGCGCTTTATTCTTTGTTTGAACTTTGAGTTGCATCTTTTGCTGAAAAACATCATTGCAGCTTAGCGTGCGGTTCCTTTATTACTGTTTTTTTTGGTTTACTTAAGGATTTTTAACCAAAACTTTAGAATTTCTTTTCACCAATTTGGTTGATATACTAGCTAAAATAATGCTTAACTCAATTAATATATAGGCTTGATTTTATACAAATCCAGCTACATTTTTAGAGCAACATTTCTGTCAATTCCTGCTCATGGACTTATTTTCTAGCCGTAATCTCTGTAATTTGAATTGTAAATGCTTTAACAACTTTTTTTTTTTTTTTATTGGTGTGGTGAACTAATTCGTGTTTTGCTTACTAACCGCTACGCCAATTGACTAGCCACTGCATGTTATTGATGTAACTATTTTAATTTTTCTCACATTATTACATTTTTCTAATTACTCTTATTTTGTGTATGCATTGTTTCTTACGTTTTCAGCATCTGGTTTCATGAAATGTAGCAGGTTTTGTTGTTTTTATTTGTAGCATTTTGATTAATTTTGCTTTCTTTAACAACATGAGATGTAAGGCTTGACTGTTTCATGTGTTATTAAACCCTTTATTTCTACTGCAACAATTCCTCTTCTATTTTAGCAAATTTCAATTCCATATATTTTGTTTTAATCTTAAGCTAACAATTTCGTGAAATTATAATTACTCTAATTTTCTCAATGAAAGCTACAATTTTAGTAACAATGGAAAATGAGCTACATGCACTGAAAGGTTAATGATTACAACCGGAGAAAACTGTAATTAAGGGATTCTAAGGTTTATTTAGCTCCTGCCTTGTGCTTACAAGACTATTTATTGAAGTATTAACTGACAAGAACAAGACTATTTGCCTCATACAGTTTACTCAATGAATTCCTGGGCAAGTCTAAATTCCTCAGTGTTTTACATTGTTTAAATTTTATGAGGACCGGCAAGCAGACTGAGTGAAGCTTGGGACATGATGGAACTTTGTACATGAGAAAGAGTGGTTAGTACTTGAATATGTTGCCTGTGTGCTGTCTAAAGCACTGTTGAGCTGGCATTTTCAACAAACGTAAAATTCAATGAAAACTTGAAAGCTCAAATACTCTAGGTGTTCAAATGAGTTAGATTACAGACAAAGTTCATTTTGAATCTGAACATGTCCTTGATGGTGTTTCAATTGGAGGAAGAGGGCAGAGTAAATCACAATTTGTGGAATTATATCAAGTGTTGCGTGTGAGTCCTACTTCATATGAAATGCTCTGACGATGAGTGCCATGTATTTTTAAATCTGACTATAGATAAATGCTTTGAAATTACTAAATGAATGCCGGTACTTGAGAAAAGTTCGGAAATTCATTTAACAGTTTGATTAACCTTGTCCAGTTATGAGTTGTTTGTGGTGAATCAAAGGGCTTGAAAATCAGTTATTGGGTAATACATTGTGCATGCATTTTCCTTAAATATTTTCTTTTCATATACCATCTCATCTTCTGTCATCTACATCTCTTCTACTTTGATTTGGTTAGTGTGATTAAGGTTTAATAAACTCAATTGTCTGTTCTCTTCTTCTAATATATAGTTAATCGCTCTCGTGATTGATATTGGTTTAACTTTTCTGATAATGTGCATGTTGTATGCATACATAAGCCTCAAATTTTCTCTTCACAATTTTTATTGGTAATCAATGTGTTCTTATCTCATCTTTGTCCATTGCATATCTTGTACTTCAACTCTATAAGTGTTCCAATGAGTTAAGTAAATTCAACACATTGAATATTTGCCTTTATGCTAAAGTTGAATGTATGTGTAGTTTACATTGGTTTAACCTTTTTGGCATGAATTACACGTCTTGTGCATGCATAGCATCAAAATTTGTAAGTTTTAGATTTTTTGGTGGTAATCTATTTGTGTTTATAGCAAACTTCTTTTGCTTACATCGTTAACTTCAACACTTTGAATATTTGTCTTTACAAAATGGTTGAATGCATGTGTAGTTTATGAGGGTGGGGACACGTGCATAGCCTCAAAATTTGTAAGTTTTGGATTTTTTGGTGGTAATCAATGTATGCTTGTCTCATCTTCTTTAATCTTTTGTTTACATCTCTAACTTCCTTGACACATTGATAAATTTGTCTTTATGATAAAGTTGAATGTATGTTTAGCTGACAGTGGTTTAATCTTTTCGGCATGAATTACACGTCTTGTACATGCATAGCCTCAAAAGTTGTAAGTTTTGGATTCAGTGGTAATCAATGGGACTTGTTTCATCTTCTTTTGCTTACATCTCTTGTGCTGACCCATTTTTTTCCGTTCACTCTATGTAAAGTATATATCCTAAGACAGATGAGATAACCCTTCTAAGCATATCATAAACTTCATATGGCTTGTCATCTAGAGCCTAAGCTAGAACTTGAGGAACTTATCAGTGCTCTTTACCAATCCTGGAAATGGGTGGCATGGGAAGATGGGATCACAATAAGATATCCCAAAGGATTACATGGATTCCCCATTAAATGTCATTTATCTGGGGACCTTTACTCAGAGAATTTGTTTCTTTGAAATTTTCTTGGTTTTATAGATTATTTTAGCAACAGTTTTAAAAATTTGCTTCTTGTTCTGCCCTATCGTTTTTTTTTTCTTGTGGTCACATTTTGTGTTCTTATTGCCCCAACAAAAATGGGAGAATCAACTTTTACAAGGGCAATTAATACAATGTTAACACTTTTAGTTTTTCTGTTGGCCATGCCTAAAGCCATGCCATAGTTTGTCAATTGTTAACCCTTTCTTTCTTTTTCATTTTTTTTTTCACTTTGAATTAGCCAAAGTATTAAGTTCTGCAGTTACATTCGTACCATTTGTAGTTTTTTTTTTCTTTTCTCGTTGGGCTATTTTAGGTGTGCGGTAATCTTTTGTAGCATATTGTACCATGTTGATTTGAGTTATTTCTATGTACATATTGAGGTCTTGATCTCTCCATTATTGATCCACATTAAAATTTTCATTTTCAAACTATATTATATATGTTTTTTCATTTTTGTTTTTTCCTATAATTTCTTTATAAGAATCAGAACTCTGAATTATTTGATAAAATAGTGGAATCCATAGAGTTTTAACATGTGCTGCAAAGAAAGTAATCTAGGTAAGCCAGGGCATGGATTCTGGGAATATATTCATAGCCTTGGGTTTAGCACCAGGAAAAGCAACTCACAAGGCTGAGTGGGTGACAAATCTCAGTTATTCAAATTTTAGCTTATTTAAGTATGGTAGAATAATTATGTCAATTATTTGATTTCACATCTTGACACCCAAGATGGACATCACATTCATGGTGGTTACATTTTTCACTTTGGATTTTCCATTGGAAATGAAGACAGGATTTTCTCATCATTTGTCATTTATGTTTAGTGCTCTTTTGATGTTTCCTTCTTGGTTAGAGGATCCCCCTAGCATACCATGAGATAATCATTTTTACTGATTGAAAATCTCATGTGGCTTGCTAATATGGAATACAAGCCATCACCTGAGCAAGGAGCATGGGGAGAAATAGGGTCAGTGCTTGAAGATGAAAAAAGAGAAATTCCAAATGAATGTCATTCAGCTTCCTTTTTAGGAGTTAACCCATAGTTGTGTTTGTTATATTACATCTTTGTTGCTAACAATTTCTCAGAAGACTTTACCTGTTGTGCTCTTTGATCTTTCAAAAGAGGCTTTAACATTCATATCAAATTACTTTTATTTTGGTCTTATTCAGTGACCTGGGTATGAAATCAGTTATTATTCTGTTGCGCTTGTTGATTTGATTCTCAATTTTGTTGCACGTCTCTTTGGCCTAAACAGCGTTTTGCCACTTGATTGATCTAGCTATGGGCTGGGATTGACAAAAGCTTGGGAGATCATGGCAAAGGCTAGGGTCTGACAAGAGCCAGTGGAAGCCAGCGTGTGTTTTTAGATTATGTTGTTAATTGTGATGATTATGTGAACTTGCAATCTGAAGAACATGCATGATGTCGGATTGTAGCCAAAAACCAGCATCCAGCAACAAAAGGATGGTCTCGTGAACAAAATATTAGCTGGTCCTACATATATGACTGATTGCAAATTTCCCCTTTATGGTACCATCGAATGGATAGGGCATTATTTCATTGTATTTGGCACATCCTTTTGACTGCCTAAATGTGCTGGTTTAAGAAATCATGTACCATAACATGACCTTTTATTTCTACAGTAAGTTTTGCTCTGTACAATTTTGTTTCAGAAAATCACTTTGACATAAATATGATATTGGTGAATGTAACAATGGCTGTTTACTGGATGACTGAATACTATGATGCAATGTTATCTAATTCTGGTTTCTTTTGAATTTATTTTCTCGGTTATGTCAATATGCCCTCTGAATAAAGTGTTTTTTTATTTTTTTATTTTTTTGGGTTTTGGAACGTTTAAATAATTATTTTTAATCAAAAAAATTAATTCCTAAATACTTGTGTGTGAGTGTGACTTAAATGTTTAAAACACCGATGAAAAATCATCAAACGGTTTATTTTAATTAAAAATTATATGTCAGCTTAATAAATATGATGTAGTTTGTTGGACAGTGAGCCAATGTTGTACGCTGAGAATTTGAAAAATTATCCTGCCAAAAGTTAAAGGGTAACGCAATTTTAAGTAATTTGTTAATGCTTCTTAAGGTCCTTCATTGATTCTCAATTTAAATTCTCATCTCTCGTAAAACGTACTCTGCCGGGCATTGGATTTGGAGGCCTATCGCATATATTCTGAAAGCCCACTTTGCTCTCGTCAAACATAATCTCCACTTTCATCTTTTTCGGCCTTATTATTTTTATCGGATCATTATCACATGAAAGGACCCGCATAGCTTTCTAGACCATTTATTCAGTGGCACTAGCTCTTACAATTCCATAAGTAATTTTGGTAATTAAATTTAATGAAGATGAATAAAAATTTATGTATTCAATCTTGTTAATTTAAGTTAAGAAATAATTAATAATCAAGTTTATTTATTAATTATTATTGTTATTATTATAATAAAGCTTGACCTTTTCAATTGGGATCTATTAATGTATATATTTCTAAGTGTACTAATGTTAATATAAAATTAAAATTTTCTTATGCTAAACTTAAAAATTTTTAACACTAAAATTACAATTCTAACTTAAAATTAGTATTAATAAACATCTTAAAAATATATTATTATTATGAATTATATTTATACTAAAATATATGAAATTTTTTTATTTTGTAAGTAGATGACATGTTTTATTTTTAAGATAAAATTTTTCACACTAAAAAAATAAGAAAGAGTTCAATGCAACACATGTAATAGTAAAAATATATAAACATACAATAAAAAAAAGAAGAAGCAAATTTTATGATAATTTTCATATTTTGACAATGTTTGTGCTAGACATCTAAAAATATATACTTTTATAAATTTTAAAATTATTTATAATATTATTTCACTATACATTTGATGAATATTGTATTATTTGAGATTTTTAACGCTGCTCTTTGATAATTTACACATAAAATACTTTGGTCAGATAATAAATGAGAATTGTGGCACTATTTGTTGCATGCTCATTGTCAACTATAAAAATACATCGAATATGATTTTTATTCCTATCATATGTGATACTAATAACATTATTTATAATTCTTGATATCAATAAACATTGAAATTTTCTTGATTGATAAACAAACTGATCTTTTTAGCCTCTATATAAGGTTGATCTGCCCATATCAATTAGTACGTGATAAAATCATGATTAGAGTCATGCAATCCAGATCTTATCCTATCTTTCGTCAAAGGACGTTCCTATCCTAGCTAAAGACATGTTTTTGCATGTTGAAAGAAGAAGTGAGTTTGGGTTTAATGAATTGAATGAAGATTTAGCCCAAGTGTCATGTGTTTCAAGTCTAGCAAATGAATCAAAGACTGTCCTGTATTCTAGAGAAGTGAAGAATGAAGAAGATGACATGAATTTCTTTGAAGTTGACAAAATTCAGTAATCACAGTATAGTGACACATGACTGGAAGGACAACATGCAGTTCTTGAATCTCGGAGATTGCACCATCTATCTTTAACTTTTCATTTATCATTTTTATAATCTAAAATTAGCTGGCTTGTACCACACTGTAGTGTGTATATATTCAAACCCGAGATGAAATGAAAGAATCAGTTTGAAGTTTAAAATTCATAACAAACAACATTGAAATTAAACTTGATATCAGAACTTGCTATCTTCTACAATGGCATTCAGTAGCAAGGTCTCACCATCGAGGTCAATGGTAGCATCACAAACAAACAATCCCATTACCTTTGTCATACCCATTAAACTCACCAATATAAATTACCTCTTCTGGAAAACACAAGTTCTGTCAGCCATACGAGCCAACAACCTTGAGTTTCTCATTAATAAAAAAAAAAATAGCACCTGCAAAAATGAATGTGAGCATTGACAGGGATGAAAATATAATCACCATTGAAAACCATGAGTACATAACTTGGGAGAGGCAAGACCAAACCTTGATGAGTTGGTTGCTTTCTTTTATGACTGAAGGAGTCCTCGGATTTATTATGGAGTGCAAAAACTCAAGGGAGTTGTGGGCTACATTGAAAAATTTATTCGCTGCATAGACCATTGCCAGGATAATGCAACTCAGGTCAGAAATACAAAACACCAAGAAAGATGGAATGAGTATAAATGATTACTTTACGAAAATAAAATCTCTTGTTGAAAGCTTGAAGGCAGCAAGATGTAAGGTCACTGAGAATGAGTTTGTATTGTTTTTTATAGAGGGTCTTAGAGGTGAATATGATTCCGTGGTGGTTAACATCTCCTCAAGAGTAGAGAAACTGCCAATTTAAGAAGTTTACTCCGTGTTACTTAGCCATGAAAGGAGAATAAAAAAGAATTTGGCCATTGGGTATGTCAATCTTCCTCAAAATTACTAAGTTAATTTTGTTTAAACAAGACTTAATACTTACCAAAAGAGAAGCTGGCCAAACAATAAAAACAACAATTAAAATCAATAAAACTAGTTTAAAGGAAATGCAAATGTTCAAGGACCATTTGTAGGAAATTTTCAGGCAAAAAGAAATGGCAAAAATATTGAAAAAAGAGGCTACAAATAAACTTGTCAAATATGCAACAAGGTTGGTCATATAGTAACCCTTTGCTAGCATAGGTTCAACAAGGATTTCACACCCACAACATCTGTCAAACCAGAACAGAGAAGAGCATACATAGCATTTCCTGAGAATGCAGCAGACCTTTCATGGTACATTGTTAGTGAGGCAACAAATTATGTCACCAACAATTTGAAAAATCTCAACATTGACACTGAATATAAAAGGAATGGCTAATTGGCAGTAGGTAATGGTAACAAACTTTTAATCTCTCATATTTGTCACCCATTTCTACCTACAATGCACCCACAAACTACGAAATACTTGCACTTGAATCACATTTTATTTGTTCCTGAAATAACCAAGAACTTAATTAACATTTTTAAGCTGATTAATGATAATCACATATACATTGAATTTGATAAAGGATTGTGTGTGATCAAGGACAAAAAGTTTAGGAGAACTCTACTGTAAGGAGTGGCTAGAGATGGTCTTTATCAGTTATTGGAAAGCCCTTCTATTCACTACACATATTCTTTTCAAGCACATAGAGTTCAACCAGTTATGATGAGTCCAGAGTCAATGCTGTCAATGTATTAAAACCGTCTAGCAAGAAAATAAGTGCACAAAGTGAGTGAAATATATGGCATAGAAGACTAGGACATTGTTAGGAAGTAGCTTTCAAGAAAAGTCTATGAAATTGTAATGTTTTGAATAGTAATGAAAATTTAGAGTTTACTTTCTGCAATGCTTGCCAATTTGGAAACTTCGTAAGTTAACCTTCAAAACTATAGAAACTAAAACAACAGAACTTTTACAAGTTCTGCATTCAGACTTTCGGGGTCCTTTTCTAATACCTTCAAACTAAGGTTATAGGTATTATATATTTTTTGTAGATGACTATACATGTTTCACTTAGATATTTCCATTGGTGAGTAAAGGAGAGGCACTAGACACATTCAAAACTTTCAAAAGGCAAATAGAAAACACTCTAGATAAAAGAATCAAAAGCTTGTATTGTGACATGGAAGGTGAATTTAAAGTGTTTGAAAATTTTCTTAAACCAGAAGAAATAATTGTTAGATACTCATGCCCATATATCGATCATCAAAGTGAAAAAATAAAGAGAAAACATAGATATATAATAAAGATTGGACTGAACTTGTTGGCACAAGCTTATCTGCCACTAAAATGTTGGTGGGAGGCCTTTAGCTTAGTAACTTATATCATAAACAAGTTGTCAACACCAATCCTTAAGGATATCTCACCATTTGAAGCCTTATTCTACTCAAAACTAGATTACACACTTATTAAAACTTTCGGTTGTGAATGTTATCTTCTTCTTAGAGCCTATAGCAAACACAAATTTAACTTCCACAACTTTAAGTGTGTTTTATTGGGTATGAGTGCCATTCACAAAGGATATTTGTGTTTACATCACATAGGGAGAGTATATATTGCTGCGCATGTGTCATTTGATGAAAATTCATTCTCATTTCATAATGATGATAATTTCAAGGGCACACACATAATAAAGTTGTATGATGCATCACATTTCGTAAGTCAATTTTTCACTCTTATAACATAAACACATATCTTAGTAGATACTACACCAATATCTAATAATGATGCATCAAACAGTTGTAAAACTCCAGAAGAGGTGACTTACCAAAACCTTGACAATCATCCCTCATATTCTCAAACACATAATCAAGCTACAAATACAGACTTATCCATTTTAAACACCCAATTACAACTAAACACAATACCAGAAAATCAAACATTGTCAACAAGCTAAATTCTACTGCTTACTCACCCTATGATTACAAGAAGCAAAGCAAAGATCTTTAAACCCAAAGTTTATATCTGTGCAAATTCAAAAGAAATAAATTATGAAACACTAGTAGATGTCAAGACTGCATTACAGAACCCTAAATGGAAACAAGCTATGGTGGATGAACTACAAGCCTTAGAAGCCAACAAAACATGGACTTTAATGCCGTACACACCAAAAAATGAGACTTGTTGGTAACAAATGGGTGTACAAAGTGAAGCAAAACCCTGATGGCTCAGTGTCCGGGTATAAAGCTCGACTTGTAGCTAAGTGTTTTCATCAAAGACCAGGGCTTGATTATGGAGAAGCTTATAGTCTAGTAGTAAAGGCAGCAACAATTCGAATCATTCTTAATTTGACAATGATTAATGGATGGGAACTAAGGCAAGTAGATGTGAATAATACATTTCTAAATAGGGATTTGACAGAAATAGTACATAAGCATCAACCAGAAGCATGTGAGGATCCGAGTAAGCTAAATCATATGTGTAAATTAAACAAAGTATTATATGGTCTTAAATAAGCTCCTAGGGCATGGTTTGAGAAATTAAAGTTGGCTCTAAGAGATTGGGGATTCACTAACTCAGGATTAGACACATTACTTTTTTTTAGAAAAACAAAATTAGAGATCATCATTGTACTAATATTTGTGGATGACATAGTTACAACAAGCAGTAATAAGAAGCAAATTAAAGAAATAATATCAAAAATGCACAAAATCTTTACACTCAAAGACCTAGGAGAACTTCATTTTTTCTTGAGAATACAGGTGATAAGAATAAAGGGCAGAATTATTTTAAATCAAACTAAGTATATACAAGATCTTTTGGGCAGAGTACATATAATGAATTGCAACGGAATCAAAACTCCAATTAGTACCAGTAATAAGCTTTCAAAAATAGAACGTGAGAGTTTCAAAAATGTAACATTGTATAGAAACATAGTGGGAACTCTACAATATGCCACATTAACTAGATCGAATATCTCATTCACTGTTAACAAACTTAGTCAATTTATGGCAAATCTCTTGGTACCACACTGGACTGCTTGTAAAAGAGTTCTCAGATACTTGAAGGCCACTATCGAATATGGAATAGAGATGAATACCAGTGAAAATCATGATCTAATTGCCTATTGTGATATTGACTAAAGAAGTGATAAAGACGATCGAAAATTAACCTCAGGTTACTGTGTTTACCTGGGAGGAAATTTGGTGAGCTGGAGTTCAAAAAAGTAGCATGTCGTGGCAAGATCAAGTGTTGAATTAAAGTACAGGGCCATTGCTCACACCTTCTTTGAGATTGCCTGGATTACATCATTGCTTAGTGAATTAAACTTAAATTCTAGAAGAACTCCTTTAATCAAAAGTGACAGCAACAGTGTTGCAACCATGGCTCTTAATCTAGTTTTTCATGTGCACACAAAACATATTAAAATTGATTTACACTTTGTGAGAGATAAAGTTTCAGCTAAAGAAGTTGGAATTACGTATACACCAAGTGAAGAACAAAATGCAGATGTGTTCACAAAGGCACTAACGATCGAAAAGCTTGAATATTTTAGAGGCAAACTTAGTGTAAATGAGAAGACAATAAGTTTGAGGGAGAGTGTTGAAAGAAAAAGTGAGTTTGGGCTTAATGAATTGAATGAAGAATCAGCCCAAGTGTCATATGTTTCAAGCCCATCAAATGAATTGTAGTATAGAGAAATGAAGAATGAAGAAGATGACAAGAATTCCTTTGAAGCAGACAAATTCAGTTATCACAGTACAGTGACACATGACTGGAAGGACAATATGCAGTCCTTGGATCTCGAAGATTGCACCATCTGTCTCTAACTTTTTATTTCTTATTTTTACGATCTAAAATTAGCTGGTTTGTATCACACTGTAGTGTGTATATATTCAAACCTGAAATGAAATGAAATAATCAGCTTGAAGCTCAAAATTCATAGCAAAGAACATTGAAATTAAACTTTGCATAGGTAGTGTTATACGGGTTGTTTACTTTATAATGGACTCTTTATACCATGACTCTCTTACGGATAATCTTGCACGCTTTGATCAATATGTATCATCACATGTTCGCCCAATCTATAGAATAATTTGAGTCAAGTAGCATAATAGGGGTTAAAGCTAGTCAAAAAACAATTATCCATGCCTATGTTATTATTAATTGTGATTTTTACTTTTCTTATGGTAATGATAATTTAATTTAAGAATTTTAACGAAAATTATAAATTTTTTTAAGTTTTTTTTTAATTTTTAATTTGTAAATAGTTGTTAATACATATAATAT
>CP135552.1:7193933-7238581 GCA_032402905.1 Khaya senegalensis | reverse complement strand
AGTAACTTTCTGTTGACCAAGTCCATTACTGAAGCTTATGCATTTGCAAGAGAACTAATTGTCAATATTTTCTTTAAATTTTGTAGACTGCTTGCATATTTTTGCTTCTTTCATGAGGTAGCGAGGATATAGAATTATTCAAGTTAATTTTAGAGGAGGTTAGCAATAAATGGTTTGATATTGGATTGTTAATTTAGTTAAAGTTTTGGAAATAAACCAATTGTTGGAAACTTGTTCTTGAGCTTGTATTCAATTGATGAAAATGCTTTCCACACACAACTTACATTACAAAGGATAAAAGTAAATATATAGAGCTTTATAGGATTAGGATGCCTGAAAAGAAAGAAAAACAAAAGGTACAAAATTAGACTGCACAAATATAAGGGATTTCATCCCGTTGGCGCCCTATGTAGCTACTGAAATTCTCTACAGTGGATGAAAACAAACTTTGTTGTCTTTTCTTGAAAATGATTCAATTGCAGTTAGTTGATGGGCTAAACTTGCAGGCTTGAGAAGTAGGCTTCTGGACTTCTGAAATGGGCTTAAGAAAAACATAAGGTACAAAATTAGACTGCACAAAGATAAGGGATTCTATTCCGTTGGTGCCTATGTTGCTGCTGAAATTCTCTACAGTGCATGAAACAAACTTTGTTGTCTTTACTTGAAAATGATTCAATTGCAGTAAGTTGATGGGCTAAACTTGCAGACTTGAGAAGTAGGGTTCTGGACTTCTGAAATGGGCTTAAGAAAAACATAAGGTACAAAATTAGACTGCACAAAAATAAGGGATTTCATCCCGTTGGTGCCCTTGTTGCAACTGAAATTCTCTACAGTGCATGAAAACAAACTTTGTTGTCTTTACTTGAAAATGATTCAATTGCAGTAAGTTGATGGGCTAAACTTGCAGGCTTGAGAAGTAGGCTTTTGGACTTCTGAAATGGGCTTGAGTGATTGTCTTCATTTTCAACTCTCTCCATCAAATTGAAACTTCCTGGTGCAAGTTTTAGTTTGCTACTGAAGTATCTTTGTTTTTTCAAATTGAGTGGCTTTGTCAAGGTATTTGCAATCTAATCTTCTGAAGGCACATAGTGAACTGCTAATTCTTTATCCGTTATTTTGTCTCTCACGAAATGTATATCCACCTCTGTATGCTTGGCTTTTGCATGGTAAATTGGGTTAGCTGCAAGGATAGTTGCACTTTGGATATCTAACCATCTTGTTGAAGGATTTTTTATTTTCACTTGTATTTCATTGAGAATGAGATGTTAACCAAAGTATTTCTACACTATCGTGTGCTAAAGCCCTATATTCAAACTCAACATTTGATTTTGCAACAACTTGTTGCTTTCTTGACCTCTAAGAGATCAAATTTTCTTATAGAAATACACAATAACTTATAGTTGATTTTTTATCATCAAGATTCATGGCCCAATCTATGTCAGTAAAACTTAAGATCAAAGGAATTTGACTTGTCAAATACCAATCTATAACTAATTGCTCTTTTAAGATATCTCAATAGTCTTTTGATTGCAATTTAATAAGGTTCAAGAGGATCACTCACATATTGATTGAGTTCATTCACTACAAAAGAACTATTAGGCATTGATAGAGTTGCACATTGAAGAGAGTCAATGACAAGACTTATAGAGAATTTTTCTTTTTTTTGCAAAAAACTTACTACTAGTTTTTCTCAATTTGTTCCTTGTTATCACAAGTGTTTTTGATCCTCGTCTAGCATGCTTGTCTTAATTAGTAGGTCAATAATGTATCTTGTTTGGCACATAAATAAGGCGTCTCGAGTTTTTGAAATTTTGAAACCTAAAAAGTAGTTAAGCTCACCCAAATCTATTAAAGCAAATGACTCATTTAGCTTTTTAACGAGGTTTTCAACTTCTTTTTTATTGTCTTTAGTGATGATTATGTCATCCACATATATTAATAATAAAGTTATTCCCTTTTTGTGAATTTTATAGAAAAGAGAAACATTTTACCTTGAGTTTGTAAAATTTCATTAATTCAAAACCATTTTAGCCTATCAAACCATACATTTAGGGCCTACTTTAGTTTATAAATAGCCTTTTTTTTTTTTTTTTTAGTTTGCAAACGTGATTTTGTGCATCAAAATTTTTACTAATTGGTTCATGCACACTATTTCATTCAGCTCATCATTGAGGAAAGTGTTGTTAATGTTGATTTGCCTTAAGTTTTGATTTAGATGAATTGCTAAGGTTAAGACAATTTTAGTTGTTAAAGATTTGGTTATAGAATTAAAAGTTTCAAAGAAGTCAATCCCTAGAGTTTGTATAAAACCTTTTGCTACAACTCTTGCTTTGTATTTTTGAACACTCCTATTTAGATTTTGCTTAATTTTGAAAATCTACTTATTGCCAAGAATCTTCACATTTGATTTATGTGGCTTTAAGTCCCAAGTCTGGTTTTTAATCAATGCACATGTAAAATTTTACTCAAGGTTACATGTTTTGTGCATAAGGTGTATGTAAGTTTGTGTAGCCAATATGTGTAATATTAAGGGTCTGACCATTACTTACTACCAAGTTATCATTTCTCTTGTATTCTGAGTTAATTGTCATGTTCTTGAAGATGCTAGGGATATGATTTGTAGCCTCATTATCTATATATTATGCTAGGTCAATTAGTGCCTCAGGTGTAGTAATGTATGTTGCTTTTTCTTCTTGTTTGGTTATTGGGGCATAAATTGCTTATTAAACTTATGCCAACATTCCGATGCAACATGTCTAGTCTTCAAGTAAATTTGACATGCTGTCTTGTTAGCAGCCCCTTTTTAACTATGTTTTTGCCTTTACTTTTACCATTGTAAGAAGGCTTGCTTTGATTTCCTCCATTCTAGTTCCTTTTCTGACTTAAGTTGACCAAAGCACAACTAGTAGTAACTTCATGTAACACCCCTAAAATTATTTCTAAAAAAATTGGCAGAGTTTTCTATTAAAAAATGAATATTTTTCTAATTTAAAATCTATAATTAAAATTTCAACACTTTTATGTATATTTTTCATATCATCAACCATCCTTCTATATCTAAATAAAAGAAGTAGTCAACATGAATCGCTTAAATATCTTTATACAATTTAAAAATATTCAATTATTATCCATATTTAGGCATATTAAAACATAACGAAATTATAACAAAATAACTTCTAACTAGAAAAAACTCCAATGTACTTCAATTATCATCTTCAATTTTATTAGAATTTAAAAAGTAAGGGTGAGTTAACGCTTAGTAGGTATTTATATGAAATGAAAGTTTAAAAATAAAATGAATAAATTCAATTTACTTTCTAAATCCAAGAATAATTTTAAGAATAATATTGAAGAAAATCTTTATTTTAACAAATAATTTTTAAATAAGATGAAATAAAATAAATATCATTCTATTATGAACAACATTATAAAATAATCATGCATACTTTAAAGGTATTATTTTTGGGGATCACCGCCCTATTAATGGTCAACATATTTTAAGGGTATCATTCCCAAGAACCGTCGTCGTACTTGATTTTTTATTTACTAACTGTCATCGTGGGATAAAAATCATGTTTAAAGTTACCAATGCATAATCAATTAAAGTCATACCAATTCCACATTCAACAATTTTTAAATGAAAACAATAATATTTCATATTGTCTAACAAATTAAAAAAATTAATTTAATTAGCTTTATACAAATATTAATTTCATTAGCTTTATGCAAATAAAAATAAAATAGAAACTTAATCACCAAAATCAAACTCCAGCGGCCTCCTTCTTTAATCAACATAACTCTTTTGATGACTTTGAGTTATAAAGAGTTATTGTTTAATTAGTTTCAACTTTTTTGTAGTTTCTTTTACCAATTTAGGGCCTATAAGTAAAGTTTCACCAACTTCTACTCAACATATAGGAGATCTATATGGTATACTATATAACGTCTCAAAAGGTGCCATTTCAAGACTAGATTGATAACTATTATTATATGTAAATTCTACTAATGGTAGATGGTTAACCCAAGAACTTTGAAAATCCGGAGCACAATACCTAAACATGTCTTCCATTATTTGAATAACTCTTTTAGATTACCCGTCTATCAGAAGATGATAGGATATACTAAATTTTGATTGAATACTTATAGCCTTTTATAAGCTCTTCTAAAACTAAGATGTAAACCTCAGATCTCTATTCAAAATGAAAAATAAAGGAACTCTATGCAAACTTACTATCTTTCACATATATAATCTGTTTAAGGCTTTTAAGGAATTCATAGATTTAACAGGTAAAAAGCGAGCATTTTGGTTAATTTATTCAACAATCACCCACATACTATAATAATTATTTTGGGTTTTAGGTAATTCTTGGACAAAATCCATTATCACATTTTTTCATTTCCATTCAGATACTGACAGAGGTTGAAGTAATCCAGTTAACTTTTGATGTTCTGCTTTTACTTGTTGACATATTAAGTATCTGGTTATAAATTCTGTTACATCTCTTTTTATTTCATTTCACTAAAAATATTTTTGTAAATTTTGATATATTTTTGTACCACTAGGATAAATAGTAAATTTTGATTTATGAGTCTTACTAAAAATTTTCTTTTTAAGAGAATCAATAGATGGTAGAAAAAATTTACCTGTAAATCTCAAATCATCAGATAAATCAATTGACCATCCTTCCATTGCATTACCTTTCTCCAATTTAACGCATACAACTTTAGCTTCAGGATCATTTTATTAAGCTAGAATCATTCGATGGAGAATAGTAGGTTGCGCCACCAAATTAAACAACCAAATTTGATTTTCTACTTTACCAACCCTCAAATCAAATTCCTCTAAGTAATTACAAATTTTTCATCCATGATAAAAGAAATTTGCTAGCATTCTTTGAGATTTTTTACTTAAAGCATTTGCAACCACATTAGCTTTACTAGGATAATATTGTAAGGTAAAATCATAATCTTTCAAATACTCCATCCATTTAATCTGCCTCAAATTAAGCTCTTTCTGAGTAAACAAATGTAAAACACTTTTATATTTTGAAAACACCTCAAATTTATCACCATATAAGTAACGCCTCCATACTTTTAGTGTAAATATAATAACAGCAAGTTTCAAGTTATGTGTAGGATAATTATGTTTGTGTGTTTTAAGTTAGCGTGAACCATATGCAGTCACTTTTCCTAACTGAATCAAAACATAACCAAGACTTATATGTAAGGCATTATAGTAAACTGTATATCCAACTCCCTACTCAAGAATAATTAAAACCACAACTGAGGTTAAATGTGCCGTTATTTGGGAGAAATCTTTCACAAATTTGCTGTAATATCTTGCCAAGTTTAGAAAATTTCTAATTTTAGTTACACTATTTAGTCTACTCTAATTTAATACTACCTCAATTTTAGTAGAATCGATATAAACTGACATTTATTTTGTTTTGCATATAACCTGATGTTTCTTTAACACTTGCAAAATAACACGTAAATGCTATTCATGCTCCTCTTTTGATTTAGAGTAAATTAAAATATCATCTATAAATACCATCATAAATTGATAAAAATAAGATTGAAAAATCTTATTCATTAAAGTTATGAATACTCAATGAGCATTTATTAGTCCAAATGGCATTACAACAAATTTAAAATGTTCGTACCTAGTACAAAAAATGGTTTTTTGAATGTCTTTATCATTAACTCATAATTAATGATACCTAGATCGCAGATTAATTTTTGAGAAATTTTTAAAATCGCGTAACTATTCAAATAAATCATCTATTTTAGATCATGAATATTTATTTTTTACAGTCACTTGATTCAACTGTCTATAATTCACACACAATTTCAAATTACTATTCTTTTTCTTGGTAAATAAAATAGGTATACCCCCAGGAGAAGTACTAGGTTGAATAAATCCCTTATTTAGTAATTTTTGTAATTTTACTGGAACCATTTTATGTGGAGTTATATAGAGAGGTGCAGTACTTGTATAAGTCTCAATTGTAAAATTTATATTTCTCCTAGGTGATAATTAAGGTAAATCCTCAGGGATCACATTTAAAAATTCATTAATCATAAAAGTGGATTGGATTTTTAAATTACTAATATCATGACTCACTAAACTAGCCATCTATTTTAAGTAATCTTTGTGATTTTCATAACTAGTATAGAAACAATAAGGTCGATCCTTGCTTCTTCTAAAAATAAGAAACCTCTCACCATTAAGAAGGCTAATAATTACTCTTTTCCAATGATAATCTATAACAACATTAAAACACAACAACCAATACATCCTAAGTATCACATCATAATATACTATTTACATCATAATCAATCCAAAAGATATTTGGTAATCACCCACATTAATTTCACAATTTTTACATATCTTATTAAGATTTATACCACATTTAATAAGTAATTTTACTAACAATACAAGTTTTAATGGTTCAATTTTTAAGCCCAAGGAAGTTACAAGTTTGATGAGATGAAAAAATGTGTAACACCAAAATTAAATAATATTCTAACCCAAGTGTTGAATAAAAGAAAAATATTTTTTACTACGGTATGATTAAGTTGATTTTCATTTTGAGTGATTCCATAAACTCTGCTTTGAGTTTTTGGCCTGCCATGTCTTTGTGATGAGTGAGGTCTATGAGAAGATTGCTCATTTTGCCATTGTTGTGATTGTCTACTATGTTGGGTTTATTGTGGCACTACTTGATTATTTCTTTGATCAGAACTTACCATTTGACTTAGTGCTCATCCAGAACATGGACACATATTTTAGTAATGACCTTGTTTTCCGCATTTATAGCAAACTCTTGAAAACTTTGTTTACCTTGAGAACTTTCTTAATTAGAGATATTTCTTTCATTTTGTGTTTGCCTTAAACGCGGACACATATTTCGATGATGCTTTGGTTTCTTGCATTCATAATAAGTACTCGATTTGTTATGAAAACTCTGAGTATTTTGACTAGAAAGTTATCCCCTTATTTGTCTTTTCTTTTTTCATTTTTAAAATATTTTATCGAAACTCTATTTCTTAGACTTTAAAATTTGCCTAATCTTATCTTTATCTTGCTCTATCATTAATGCTCATTCCACCACTTCTAAATATTTTTAAAGATTCAGCATTATTAGTTCATGATAAATGTTTGACTTTAGCCCTTTCACAAATCACTTAATTTTATTCTTCTCTTGAGATACTATAGATGCAGTAAATCAACTCAATGCCTCAAACTTTGCTTCATATTAAGGCACTAATAAACTATCTTGAGTTAGATGGATAAATTCATCTAACATGACATCACGAAAAACTTCAAAAAAATATTTTCTAAGAAAAACTTTTTTAAAAGCATTTGATATCCATTCTTTATCTTCTTTTGTAATCTTAATGGTGATCCACCAATGATTAGTATTTTTGATTAGTTAGAATGTTACAAGTTTCACCCAAGTTTCTTTAGGTATTTGCATAATATCTAGTATTCTCCCAATTTGTTGTACCCATTCCTTAATAACCAATGGGTCAATCTTTTCATTGAATGTAAGGGGATTGAATATCTTAAATTCTCCTAATACTGACAAACTCTCACTTTCTTCATTACTACTAAGGTTGCGTGGTTCACTGTTTATGAAACAACGAGGTGCATTTGCGAATTCTATTATTGTTTGGCAAAAATTGCTAAACTTATCTTCTCTTTGAGAAGAAAATGGTTTTGATTCTATATTATTTGATATACTGAAACCCATAGCACAATTCATAATTGTTAAAATACAATAACTAAATCTACATAATACTATACAATAGTAAAAAATGTCATTATAAGGTTATGAACTATAAGAATACAATCCTAAAAAAGAAAATATTGAGTTAAACATACAGAAAAATAACAAGTAGATAAAGTCATAAATACAAAATAATTAGTGTAAACATATATAAAATTATAGATAAAACATTCTCGTAGTTCTAAAGCCAGTACTCTACCAATCGTTAAGATCTCTTTCTATCATTGGTGGTTCAAAAGGTTTCGTAATTTTAGAGGAAAAAGGGTTCCAACATCACTAGTTTTTTCTAACTAATCTTGCTTAGCAATCTTTTAATTAATTTTCTTAGCCATCTTTTTGCTGTGCTAAAGACGTCAAGATACCTTCTAGTGAAGAATAAGTGTTGGACCATAAGTCTATTATGCTTTTGCTCTTTTACCATACATTCTTAGTCCCTTAAGTTTACTATTCTTAACTTTCTCATAAACTTCTAGACCTAAGTCAGTATCAGAAAATCATATATTAATACCCCTTCGATATCTATATCTTTCTCTTATTTTCGCTATAATTTTATCTACTTAAAAGTTTCTAAGGTTTTTAACAAGAACATCGCCTAATGCACATTGCTTTGTTCGAACACAACCGTCCATCTATCATACTTAATCCTGGATATATTATAAGATCAAACAACAAAAATAGCATTATAAGATATAAGCTTATAGGACACAAAATAATAAGTAAAGGTTTAAAATAATTCAACTATTATTTAACTATAACAAAATATTTATAGAATCTATAACCTAAGCTCCGATACCAAATTTTGTAATGCCTCTAAAACTATTTCTAAAATAATTTGGCAAAGTTTCCTCTTAAAAAATAAATATTTTTTTTAATTTAAAATCTGTAACTAAAATTTCAACACTTCTATGTATATTTTTCATATCATCAATTATCTTTCTACATCTAAATAAAAAAAAAACAGTCAACATGAACTACTTAAATATTTTTATACAATTCAAAACTATTCACTTATTGTCCATATTTAGACATACAAAAACATAACAAAATTACAACAAAATATCTTTTAGCCGAAAAATCTCTAATCTGCTTCAATTATTATTTCCAGCCTTATTAGAACTTAAAAAGTAAAGGTGGGCTAACACCCAATTGGTATTTATATGCAATGAAAGTTTTAAAATAAAATGAATAAATTCAATTTACTTACAAGAACATTTTTAAGAATAATATCTAAGAAAATTTTTATTTTAATAATTAATTTTTAAATAAGATAAAATAAAATAAATATCATTCTATTATGAATAACATCATAAAATAATTACGCATACTTTACAGGATATTATTTTTAGAGATCACTGTCCTATTAATGTCCAATGAACTTAAAAGCATCATTCCCAAGGATCATTATACCACTTGATTTCTTATTTACATATTTTTATCGTGAGATAGAAATCAATTAAAGTCATACCAATTCTATATTCAATAATTTTTAAATAAAAATAATAACATTTCATATTGTTTAACAAATAAAAAAAATTAATTTTATTAACATTTTATATTATTTTAAGATAAATTTAATTTAATTATAACACATACATATATTCAAAACATGTAGTTAAATCTTTAACAAATTAAATATCTTACTTTTCAATTTTGTAAAATTAAAATTATCACAATTACGCATAAACACCTACCTTGAAATCTAAATAATCAACCGCTTTAATCTTTTACCGATTTGTCCTCTTCTTTAAAATCATTTCCTAAATACAATTAATAATAACATTTACTTACCTAAAGATAATAATTAAAACTTCCACGCAACAAAATTTCACTACTTAAAAATTAAATAAAATTTTAAAGTTATAAAATAAATTCTTCAAAATTATTAACTTATAATTTTATTCTTATAATAATAACATCAAGCATAAAGAAAATTATAAGTTATATTCATATGTGGTTAATATCAATCAGGCCCCAAATTAGTATATATTTACAAAATGACCTAATACTTTAGAAAATTTTATATATGACCTAGTATAATTTTAAATAACTATTCTATCCTATATCTAATTTACATAATGTCTAGATTATTAAGAAATTTGTACTATGACCCAAAATATTTTTAAATAACAATTCTAACTTATTAATGAGTAAAGACAATAATAAACCCCTAACTAATAATAACAAATTTTTAAATATGTAACAATAATGTAGCAAATAAGTCCATCAAAATTTCTAATATAATAATTATTAATATTATTTATCAAAATTGAATATATGCACGTACACATACATAGTAAATTATTTTCCACAAATAATACAATAACAATATTAATACATATCTATAACAATTCAAAAATAAATTAATTTTAATTATAAAATAAAATTACCCTTAATGTTTCTAATTTTTTCTATTTGCTCTTTGTCTGCAATTTTTCCTCTTTGAATTGTGAACAAGATTTCAATTTAAAAAACACAGACAAAGATTCTTGTTGACAACTAACTGAATACTTGGCTTCCCCTCATATAAATTCTTGCATGTACATACACTTATTTTCATTGCTTTCTCAACTTAACAAATATAATATCATTACAATGTACTATACTTGCCATTATGGCTTTTCACTAACAACAATGAAATAACAATAATAATAAGTTATTATCAAATAAATATAATAATAATATTATACTATTACACTTCATGTTGGAATCTTGAGTTTAGAGTGTCATTCCGATTATTCAATCTATTTTCTTGGCTCAACATGGAAGAGATCTCTTTCAATGATGGAGTCTCAACTGTCGATAATATATTGACTATTGTTAATTCAAAATCTCTTTTTAGACTTTCTAGAATATATAAAATTATATTTCTATTTGCATAAATTCTTGTGTAATATTCTATTATAGTCATGTTCTCCTTCTTTGTGGAAGTCAAAAGGTTGTAAAAATGCTTAATCTTAAACATGGATTTTGTTAAAAAAATCTTTTCGAAGGCTTCTTAGAGTTGAGCTAAAGAAAGACATCCCTTACTGCATCCAACATTGGTTTACTAAAAGTTGACAAGAGCCACCATATCAACTGCTGTTCTTTTTTTTTTTTTTTTTTTTTAAGGTTTTGTAAATTGGATTCACAGTGATGATGCTATTGTCATTATCATCCATAAATATATTATATTTGTTAGGTGGTGTCACTCTTATATCCAGATAGTCTTCAGGGTTATTGCCTTTAACAAAGGGTAAGACTTGAGATTTTCAAAGTAGAAAATTGGTATTTGTAAGTTTAAAAGTGTTTACAAAGGAGAAACCACTCCTGATGGTATTTGGGGAAGCTTATGTAGTGTTTTCTTGTGTTGAGTTGTTTGAGATATGACTTGTAATAGCCATGGTTATTTTGAGCTTAAAGACAATGATTGTAATACTAAATTAAAGTTTTGAAAATAAACTAGTTACTAGAAGTTTTTTTTTAAGCTTGTATTTAAATGATGAAAATATTTTTCATACACAACTTATATTACAAAGGATAAAATAAATATATACAAAACTTTATAGGATTAGAATGCTTTAAAAAAGAGTAAAACATACAAAATCAAACTACATAGAGATAAAGAATTGTATTCTACTGGTGCTTATGCCATTGTTAAAATTCTCTACAATGTAGGAAAACAAACTTTGTTGTGTTTACTTGAAAATGATTTGATTGCAGTAAGTTGATAGGTTGAACTTGTAGGCTTAAGATGTTGGCTTTCAGACTTTTAAAAGGCTTTGAGTGATCGTCTTCATTTTTAATTAATTTATCAAATTCTTGTTTTATGGGTTTAAAATAGAAACAAGCTTTTTTCTTTTAGGTGTGATTTGGATTAAAGGTTGGCTACAAATGTTTGCATTCTTAGAATTAGTACAATGAGCCATGGATAAATTTATTACAAAGGTGTTGATAATAAAAATATGATTATTTGTCTTGATTTTAGTTTTTGAGTTAACTTTTTTCAAATTAAGGTATCATTCCAATTATAGTATGGCTTTTATTGGTAAAAAATAAAAGAAAATTAAAAATTAAAAATTAAAGTTGGATAAAAACATGCAATATTATCATAAAATGAGAATATCTTTTTTATTGGTTTACAATGAGACTTAAAATTACTGAAAAATCTTAACTATATTAGTATTTATTTCTTCTAACTAAAAAGTAGAATTTTAAGAAATAAGAAACAATCTCTAGGACCAAGATTAATTAGGACTTATAAAGATAAGATACAATTTCATACTTCAAAACAAACTCTTATGAGTTCTAATACTCTTCCTTAAGATTTACCTTAAACATTCCAAGTTCTATCTTTAAAACCTTTAACCTTGACTTAGGAAGTGCTTTAGTCATTGTATTCGTAAGTTGAACATTAGTTAAGTAATAATACAGCTTGATAAATAAATTCTTCTTAGCTTTCTTTATAAAGTAATTTTATATTGATATTCTTGGTCCTACCATGTTGGATAGGATTTTAAGTAATAGCTATGGCTAACTTGTTATCACAGTAGAGTTCAATTGGTGAGTTTTTTCCTGGTCTAGATCAACAAGCAAATTTCTCAATTAAATTGCTTAATTTTTAGCAACTGCTAGGGAAATATACTCAGTTTTTGCAATTAATTATGCCACAACTTCTTGCTTTCTTGCAACAAATGACTTCTTAACAATTTGTAAATACATAAACTGAAGTATTCTTCATACCATTTATGTTTCTTGGCTAATCATTGTCAACATAGCCTTTTAATTTAATTCCTTATAACTTTGAATATTAGATGCCAAGATCTGATTTAGCACTCTTTTTGAAATTCCCAAATGCATATTACAAGGTGAATTCATAAATTATGAGAGCAAACTAGTAGGAAACATTGAATCAAGTTTGGTTACTGTCAAATTAGTTGCTGTCAAATATAGCAAATAATTTATCAAGCTTTTATATATGAAGGGTTCTTTAAGTTTCTGACCATTATTCTTTGATATTGTTTCATTTTATGCCAGTGAAGTTCTTACTTCTTTACATGACTTAAATTTGAATTTCTTAAGAATATCGATAACATACTTTCTTTGTGAAATGAAAGAACCTATACTGCATTGATAAATTTTTATTTCAAGAAAGTAGTTCATGATACCAAGATTAGACATTTCAAACACATCTTGCATTTTTATTTGAACTTAGCCAAAAATTGAATAAAGTAACACCACTAGTAGCAAACCAGTATCATTTTACTTTAAATACAATGTAGTTTTATTTTCACTCCTCCTGAAACTAAGTTGAATAAGGTGAAAGTCTATTTCACTATACTAGGCTCTTGATGCTTGTTTTAAACCTTAAAAAGCCTTGTATAGCTTATACAATTTGTGCTTTTTGCTAACAACCTTAAATCCTTCTAGTTGTTGAACATAAATTTTTTTTTGAAGTATATTATTTAGAAAGGATGATTTGATATTTAAATAATACACTATCCATCTCATTTAACAAGTAAGTGCAAGCAACAGTCTTATATTATCATATTTGGTTGCTGGACCAAATATTTTACCATAGTCCATTCCAGCAACTTGAGTAAAGTCCTTCATAACCAATCTAGTCTTGTACTTTAAGATTGTACCATTTGAGTTAAATTTAGTTATGAAAACCCATTTTACACTAATTAGCCATTTTACTTGAAGTAATTCTGTTAACCTTCAGGTACAATTTATTTTAATAGCATTAATTTCAGTCTTTATAGCTTTAATCTATTCTGAAAATCTTAAAGTTTTTGCATAACATGTAGGTTCAACATATATAAGATTACATCTTTCATACACTTTAGACAATAAATTTACCTTTAGCACATATATGTTTGGACTTACTTCAACATCAAGAAAATCTTTGATGCATGTACTTTTAATTGATAGTTTAGGAAGAAATAGAATAACTTTAACTTTCTTCAAAACCCAATTCTAGTAATTGTCTTCTTCAAAATGCATATCTCTACTTATCTCAATTTTCATCGTATTCAAACTATATATTTTGTATCCTTTTGATTTTAATACATACCCAACAAATACACTTTTATTAGCTTTTTTTTATCAACCTTTCCTTTCTTAACAGATGGCACATGAAAGTAGCATAAAAAGTCAAATACTTTTAGGTGCTTGACATGAAAGTAGCATAAAAAATCAAATACTTTTAAGTACGTGACAGAAGGTTTCATACTAAACTAAGCCTTTATTGATGTTTTACTTTGTATAGATTTGGTTGGTAATCTAATAAGTAAATACATTAAAGTATTTATTACATTAACCCAAAGAAACTTTGGTAACCTTTTTTCAAATAATATGTACCTTACCATCTTCATCACAGTTTTATTCTTTCTTTTAAAGACTTCATTTTGCTGAGATAAGTATGGAACTGTCAGTTGGTGTATAATTTTAACTTCTTGATAGAAAATGTTGAAGTCTTATGATATAAACTCATCTTCATTATCAGTTTTAAGTACCTTAAGCTTCTATCCACTTTGAATTTCAACCAACTTCTTAAAACTTTTGAAGATAGAGAGTACTTAAAACTTGCATTTTATAAATAAACTCAAGTTATTTTACTGAAATTATCAATGAATAATTAAAAATACATATTCTTATTTAGAAAGGCTATGCTTATTGGTCTACAAGTATATGAATGGACTAATTGTAGCTGATGAGTAACTTTCTTGGATTTATTTGGGGGGAATGACTATCAGTGCTGCTTCCTTAGTTCACAACTCTCACAAGTTTGAGTATTGATAGTGATTTGAGGCATATCTTCAACCATACTAGTTTCTTGTATAAACTTAAGTGATTTCAAATTAAAATGACTATATCTTTTTTGCCAAATAATACTATCTTCAATCTTAACACTAAAAACTTGACCTTTAACTAAATCAAGCTTCAAATAAAAACCATTTTCATTTATTTTAATCTTTATCATTTCTATGCCATGTACATCACTAATAAAACATAAATTTTTTTTAAAGGAAACTACATTTCTGTTTTTTAACATTTATGGAACACTAAAAAGATTTTGATTTGATTCTGGAAATTAAAGAACACCAATAAGAGCTTTTATACCTCTCTTAGTGCTAATAATAATTATCCTTTTTCTTTTTGCCTATATAATCTTAGCATTTGCCAACTTAACCTTTAGTTGAATTCTTTTGTTAATAGAGGTGGAGAATAAAAAATGTTTAGTTATGTGATTAGTGTAGCCATTGTTAATGAGCCAAATATTTAATTCATGCGAGCTGAGCGTTTGTGTTGCCATATATAAATGCTCATCATTATTTTAGTCTTCTTCAATCACATTTACATGTTGTTATGTTGGTTGTTGAGATTGTTTTTTTTAGCCTTATAAAACTTATCAGAATGTCTAAGTTTACCACAGAAATTACAAAAATATAGAGGTTTATCTTTGTACTAATAATCCTTCTCAGAATGATTAGTTCTTTTACATTGAGAGTAATGAGAAAAGTTTCCTTTATTTGTTGATTTAGATAGAGATCTATTAGCTTTCCTTTTGTTATTCTTAAAGAACTTTTTACCTCATAGATTTCCAAAACCTTTTCCCTTGTGATTTACTTGAAAATCACATTTAACAGCTTCATCATTTCTTATTGAGACTTTTTGCTCATATGCATGAAGCTTGCTATTAACTCTATAATTGTGAGACTCTGCATGTTACAAAACTCTTTAATTGCATAAATCTTAACTTCAAAGTTTTGAAGCATTGAAATCGTGATATTTTCTACCACTTTATGATTTGTAAACGTATCTTTAAAAAGTCTAATTTAGTTAACAACATTCATTAATTTGCTAGAATAATCTTTAATAGATTCATTATCTTTTATTTTTATCAACTCAAATTCTCTTTTCAATGTTGAAAGCCTAATATTTTTGACTTTAGTATTGCCTTCAAATTCATTTTAAAGCTTATATCATACTTGTTAGGTGTTTTCAGGTTCATGATTTTGGTGAAAATATAGTATGCAAGTCTTGAATGTAGGCAAATGATGGCTTTATCTTTCTTAAGCTTTTTCTCTTCATGTATTTTAATTTGAGCAATTGTAAGATTTTGTCCCAATGGTGGTGGATCAGCTTCAAAAATCACAACATTTCATAATCTTTGTGATCTTAAATAAAATTTCATCTTGATAGCCAAAATATGATAATGTTCACCATTAAATATTGGTATTACATATGTGTTATTGGAGATAAACATGTTTATGACTTACTAAAAAATAAATCACTTAACTTCACTATATTTAGCACTCAAAGTTTTGCCTCATAACTTGTAAAAATGAGCTATGATACCATTATTGGTAAAAAATAAAAGAAAATTAAAAGCTAAAGTTGGATGAAGGCAAGTTATATGATCATAAAATGAAATGCCTTTTCTTATAGGCTTACAATGAAATTTGAAATTGCCAAAAAATCTCAACTATATCAGCATTTATTTCTCCTAACTAGAAAATAAAATTTTAAGAAATAAGAAACAATCTTTTAGACTAAGTCTAACTAAGACTTGTTAAGATAATAAACAACTTCATATTTCAAGGCAAACTTTCATGAGTTCTAACAGCTTCCTCTAATGCAATAAATTGGAATAACTCTTATCTTTATATCAATTACTTGTAAAATCAATTAGGTTTTTCATAATTTATCTAATGCTTGGTTTTCCACTTAGGCATTACAACAATTATATTTCAACTAATAAATGCCTTGTTTGTCACATGCTTCTTTCTTTGTATGATTTGCTAAATGAAAGGACCGGCTTATAATGGTGCTTACTTGCATGAGGTCATACTTTAACTAGATTATAGATAAAATATGATGTTGCATAACTTTACATTGCATTTCAAAACAATATAAGTGAAACAACCCTAAAGAGGTAATTTGTACTAACTTCTAAAGCTTATTTCTTGGTAAAACTATGCCATTTTATCTGTTTACCTAAAATTAGTTGTAAATTAAGATAGTTGTTTCAATTTGTGGTTTCCACAAACCATGCCCTATGCCAGAAACGATGAAATTGTCTATACTTAATTTTCCTAAACCACTTTTCTTACTTTGTTTCTTTTTTTCATGTGTGTGTGTTTGTTCTTAGCCTTGCTAATATCTGTTCTTGTAACCTTCTCTTTTCATACATCTTATAACATTATAGTAATTAATAGACACCTTCTATTACTTACATATATTTTCAAAGTTATTTCAATTTTTATTTCATGATCTTTATGATTTAAGATTATGTATATGACCATTTTCTAGATGCAGGTAATTAAGCATCCATTTTATGCTTTGAACTCCATTAGAACTTGTCCATTTTGGATCACTTACTTGAGGTTTTAATTGACTTGTATATTTTTACATAAGCACCTACAAAAAAAAAAAAAAGTCACATATAATTGATAAGAGGTGTTTATATGCATGAAATAGAAACTTATGCTTAATGTTTTGTGTTATGTTTTAAAGATTTTTATCAAGCATTAACATATTTTTTATTTGATTTTGGTAGTTAATGAAAGAATAAGCACTTAAAAAGATATTGGAGTCAACAAATATCGAACGGGCAAAATTTCAATGAAGAAATGTGAAGTTAATGAATAGTAGTCAGAGAGCCCAAGGCTACAGCTTTAGACCATGACATACTACAATAATGAATAGTAGATAGAAACTCTAAGATTGTGGCTCTGAACTGCGGAGTCAGAAAAATTATGGTTCAATGTTGTGGTGTTAAGCCGTTGCGGTGTTTGTTGAGGATTTTTTTTTCAAAATTTTCTTTGTTTTTTCATAAATATAAATGGAAAAATATTTGTTTTTGAAAAGACAGCGTATTTAGAGCAAATAGAGGATGAAATCAAAGAGAAAAAAACGAGAAGAACTATAAAAATGAGGATTTCAAACTTTTAATCAACAATTCTGTTTAAATTTTATTTTTTCTTAGTTTTTCTTGTGTTTAAGACACTTAATTCATTCAATTTGTTTTTAGTTTCTTACATTATGAGTTAAATTCATTGTTATAGGGTTAAGATGTAGCTAAACCATGATAAATGAATGTTTATTTATTTACGTTGATTGAGATTGTATTATTTAGTTGAGTATTTATCTTATTCTTCATGCTTCTAATTAAATTAACTGTTAATTAGATGATTTGATTACATGTTTACATTCTAAAAAAGGTGTTGCATGTTTATAATGTTGAGATAGATACCATTAAGCCTATATAAGATAGTGATATACTTATATACTTAATATAATTTTTGTATAGAATCTGTGAGTTTAATGAATTTCTTATTATTCGAATTTATATAAGAATAAAATGAATTAATAATTTAAAGATATTTTCATTATCACCCTAAAAAAAGTCAATGAATAAATTTGATAATTCTTTATTATTAACCATGTACTCAATACTTGTTAATGAGAATAATAAATTAAATTTAATTTAGTTTAAGTAAAATCGAATATATTATAATTTTTTTTATTTAATCACAACCCTCATTTTTGTTTTATTTTAATTTAGTAGTTAATTTAATTAGTGAATAAATTTGATGTTTAATTCGTTTAGTAACAATAAGAGTAGTTGAAATTAGTAGTTAGATTTTATATAAATAACTCTTGTGGAAACGATCCTCAACTCATCATTATATAACTTATTAGTGATAACGTGCACTTGTGTTTATATATTTTTCACTACAATAGTGCAAAAAAACAGTGTAAAAAAGCAAAAGTTATTCTTGCATAACATCTTATGTAACATAAAAAATTCATAGGTACGCTCTCCATTGTGTTGTATCCTATCGGACTTTGTGAGTTCATCACGTCCTATTCAATTTTTTTACTATCATAGTTAACTGAATGAAATTGTTAGTGAACAATATCATAAGGATATAGCTCTCCTATTCATTTCTTCTATTGTCATTTTTTTTGTCGACTTTTTTCCATTAACTTGTTGCCATGCATATTGTAGTGTGGCTCATATACCAAGAACTTCCTTATACAAAGGAGAAAAATCTCTATGGAGATTTCTTTTTTGTGCTTCAATTCAGCTTTGATATTTTTCTTAGGTATGTCTTCTGCTTAATTTCCTTTTGTGAGGAAATTTTAGTTACTTTAAAGTGGATGAAGAACCTTGTCCTCATTTTACTTGCTCAGTTACTCATCTAGCATCAATGGGAATTATAAAGTGTTTAACTAGCAATTTCATCAAAGAAAAGGAATTATGAGGGTTGGTTTGGTACATGCCCTGCTTTGGCAAATACGGGACAGAAATTATTACAATCAATATATCATATTGATTATAGTTGCTATAGAATTTGACTTCTTATGCTACGACTAGACCCCCACTTGTAGCTTAAACTTTTGGGTTGGAATTGTGTAGCAAGATATCATAGCAAATTTCTTTCCTGCCGTAGATATACATCCCCCTTGACTGATCCATTCTCGAAGTTATATGGATGTTAAGTATTGGATTTTTTTTTTCCGTTTTTCCAACATAAGCTCTCAATGTAGACACTCAAGACTCCAATGTCCCTAGGGCTGATAGCTGAAAAGATGCCTCCATTTTGGAACTGCTAGAAACCGGCCCCATTCAGTATGTGGATATAAGAGCACAAATGTGTGATGTGTCCCGTCTGGCCAATTTTTTACAACTACAATTTGCTGTACGATAATATTGCCCAAAATTTGCATTGTATCTTTCCTTTTTCTTTCCCAGATCCTGACTTTATCTGTTCAATGCAGTTTTAAGATGCAATTTCTTTGGGTCAGGATTTGCTTGTGTTTTATCCATTCCTCTGGTTGAAACTTTACCTGCATATAATCAAGCAACGGGGTTCAAAACTGGGTAAACATCGTGAGAAGAAGAAAAAGTGAAGGTTAAGTCTGTGCGGTTATGCGTATCAATTGATTGTTAGCGACTTGTCAATCTAGAAAGTGAATCTTCAAAAAATTGTCCCTCCAACCAGAAAGAAAAAAAGATTTTGGTCCGATACTGCCTAGCATGTACCTGTATTTAGTAATATGCTTGTGATGTGTTTCTTTGAGTCAATAATGCGGATTATTTATCAGATGCGCGATAAGCTATAGCTATTGTTTTGCTGCTGTGTCAATGGTTGATTTTGGATATCCTAGAGTCGTGTTTTAATTGCTTTAATATGCTAAAATTCGGTGATGCAGTTCTAACTTAGAATTCTGATCACTGTTTTCTAACCGTAAACAAGGCAACAAATTATTTGGAGGCAAGCATCGTGCAGTAAACAATTTTCACTTGCTTCTGGGTTCCAGTTTTTTTTATTTTTTCCCGAATATCTTTGCAGTTCAGACCAATTAAAGGAGTTATCCCGAGCAAGTGCATTACTTGTGTACAGGATGAATCTCTATAGTTTGTCCCCTGCTTGCAAGGAAGCCTTAGTTTTTCCGATTAAAGCAAATATCCACTTCTACATATAACATATTCTTATTCTTATTACAAACAGAGCCCTCGATGTCTACCCCATGGCCGCTAATGCAAGTGATTACTCAACCTCGCTTCCTCTCTATAATTTTAGAATGTTCTTTATTCTTGCTATACTTCGATACCTCAAGTGCTTCTCTTGATCTCTCTGTAACCGGGTTTAATCCTTGGGTAATTACAGAAAAAGGGCATCACAGACCAGATTTTTTTTTTTTTTTACTCGGCTGTTGTCTAGGGTTGAAGTTTTGAATCTAGACTTGTTGATTAAGTTTGCATTGGAGTTTTATCCTGTCCTGTAGGAATTATATTGGGTCAGTTACATGTGGGACGAAATTATACAATCTAGATTCTGAAGAACCTAATTTCTATTCTTTATATTATGTTAATTGTATCATTATCTTGCCATATAGTTTCTCCATTTGGGGCGAGTATGCATTGACATTGCACATTGAAAGTGGTCCGGGGTTCTTAAACCACAAATTCTTTGTGGTTCTGGACGCCTCTTAATTTATCAAGTACTGTGCTGCTGGCTCCAATTTCTTTTTTAATTGTAAACGAATATCTACCGAAAACACAGCAAAAGAGACAAATAAACAATACTCAAATGATTGAAGAAAAGGGACAATTCACTGGAATCAACGATTAACAAACACAGTTACAAACAAACGTCAAACCATCCACAAATTGAAAACCAAATGGATCCACCCAACTTTCATCACATCGCATAGCATCACCTGAACTAAATGGAATAGAGTAATTTCTTAAAAGTCTGTGGATGGGAGCTGCTCATGGGTGCTTGGGGCAATGAAGAAGACGGAGTAGACGATGGCGGCGATGGCAGAACCGACGAATGGGCCGAGCCAGTAGACCCAGTGGTTGTCCCATGTCCAGCTAACGACTGCTGGACCGAAGGAAACTGCAGGGTTCATCGATGCACCATCAAAGGCACCACCAGCCAAGATGTTAGCACCGACGATGAAACCAATTGCAATTGGTGCTATGATTCCAATGTTTCCCCTCTTTGGGTCAACAGCTGTAGCATACACAGTGTAGACCAAACCGAAGGTCATCACAATCTCGAAGACAACCGCATTCCATGCACCAACGCCAGTTGACAAGGAGAAAGCAGATGTCTCCTGCGACATACATCAAATATGAAACAATTTTAGTTCACAATTTTCAAGTAAGTTCATTCATTGAATTTATAATGTTTCAAACAAACCAACTGTTGAAGTACTAACCAATCCGCCAGTGGAGAACTTAAGAAGCAAGCAGGCCACAACTGATCCAAGACACTGAGCGATCCAGTACAAAACACTCCTGGTGAGTGTAATGTGCCCGCCAATGAAGGCACCGAAAGTGACAGCAGGGTTAACATGTCCACCGGAGATGTTAGCACCGACTGATACAGCCACAAAGAGGGCGAATGCATGAGCTATTGATGCTGATACTAAACCCGCTGGTGTTGACGAGCCACTGTCAGTAAGCTTGTCTGTCAAAAAAAAGCGATCTATTGTTTAGTTCCCCGTCCAAATTGTTAAAGATGTAAATAAAACGTTCAAACTGTTTGTCCGTTGCATGGATTCAGTAAGGATGTAAATATTAAGAGCCATGATTACTGGATTTTATGTTAAAAACTATATGATCTTGTTAAAAAAAAGCAAATAGCTATGCAGTAGCAAAAGAAGGCGGCTTACTGAAAGCCATGCCAGACCCTTCGCCGGCAAAAACAAAAATGAGCATTGAGATGAACTCAGCGAGAGCCGCCTTGAGAGCATCGGGTTGGCCGATCTCCGCCGGGTTTCCGATAGCAATTGCAGGCATTTTTCTTCTTTTAGCCGGAAGATATTTGAGTTCTGGAGCTTAAAAGCCAAATTGTGTTTGCTCTTTCTTTGCTTATTGGATTTTCAGCTCACTATAGAGGCAGTTATATACACTGACCTTAATGTAACGGTTTGTAACCGGAATAGCCGGTTACCATCCGGAAACAGCGTATTTTCAACGAGGAAAAGAGGGAAGCATTTTCTGGTGGCCACCTGTCGTTGTCCAGCCAAAGTATTAGACGGCCTCCCGTTCGTTTCCATTATGCCACGTGTACGGCTTGATGTGACTAAGACCGGCCAATGCAGAGCGGAGAAAATTCTGATGAACCGACCATTAGTTGGGTTTCAATTTTGGTGGGTCCGTCAATGATTGCTGTAGTTTTTGCTTAACCGACCATGTGATTAAATTATAGCGTGATGACGTGTACCTTAAGGTAGGAGGATTAGTTGCGCTGGCTTCATTATCATACACTAATCAACTTAATTATATTACGTTAATCAAAATTAATTAAATTTGATTAGTGAGTGGGTTATCATGACACGAAGAGATGTTGGTACCACAGCTCAGATGATGATGTAGCAATTTCGACCGTCTGATCTGGAGCTTTGGGCCTATGGGGCGGATGAAACTCATTGGTCAATTTTAAAATGTTCAAATAAATTGAATTTTCTTAACCCATTTCATCATCAATTTGAAAAATATTAATGTATGACTAGTGCAAAATGGTAGTCAAAATTCTATTTCTTTATTTTTTTTTACCTTTTATTGTGTGTATATGTATATAGTTATGTACATGCTTGTGTTTATATATGTATACATATGTATGTATTTATAGTATTTTACTAGTATTTATTGCCGGATCAATTCATTTATGTCATAATTATAATTAGGTATTATTTTTTAATTATATTATATTTAAGATGTTTATCAAATTTATTTTTTTAAAAAAATGGTTTAATCTCTTACCTTAAATGGAGTCCACCTTATATAAGAATAATATTGTTACATATATAGGAATTAAGTTGCTAAAACTTAACTAGCAAATTTAATATATTCCAACATTGATTGAGATTTATTTATTTTTAGTTATTTTTCCCTCGTGGTAAGTTAAGTATAATTAAGTTGCAATGAAATATCAAACTGAAGTAGAGGCTATAACACCCAACTTCTATTACTACTAGTAGAAGAGAAATGGCAAACAATTAAGATTATGAACATCATGTAGTCGTCAGGGCACAGCCACTATAAACAAATATGTGGCCAGTGTTAACTGACAATAACATGTTCATTTACGCTCTCTAATTTATATTATTTTGTTGTAAGAGCAGTCTACGTATAGTTCAACTTAAAATATATCAGAAAAAGGTAATACGAGATGTTAATGCCAATTGATAATTAAGCAGTAGGTAATGTGGGGAGTTGGTGCACAACAGGTGACTATCGATTGAACCGACCTTAACGTTTGATTAATAATAAACTTGATAATCATTCGCCTTTTATCTTGTACACAAATATAATGAATGATGATCAATGGCCCAAAATATTAAAAAAGATGGATGCCTGTCGTCTCTTCTTCCGTCGCTGGAACAATATTTAATCTTATCTAGAACATAAATATTGCTGTGGTTTAATGTGAACCATTTAATGGCCGCCTACCATGTACATGATTGTTTGTATGCATATTTCCTTCTTTTACACCTTTAACGCAGCTGCCGTAAATGTCAAACCGAGCATCGCCATGGCTCTGTGCGAGTTATGCGGTGTATAATTGTCATCGGCAGGCCAGTTTTTAGACCAAGGGAGGAAGATTTGACAAGTTGCTGATTCATGCATTGACATGTTTGATGACGTTGATTTGGTCAGAGACCCACAAATCTTACCCTGCCTGTGCCTGGATTCTATTATTGAGACCCAACCCAAGTCATGCTTTCGGCTAAAGCAAACTCTCGGCCCAACCAACATGGATCCAAGTCGATGTTCACACTTTTTTTTTTTTTTAACGCATCGCTTCTTTCTTCTAATACGAGGGGTGATGCAGGCAGCTCAAAGCTGCTTGCTTTTAAGTTTAAATTGAAGAAGAGAACAGGAAGAGAGAGCTCGGAGGAAGAAAAGAAGAAAAGAAAGAGAGAAAAAAGAGAAGAAAAAAGCAATGACGAACTGAAGAAATAGTTGATGGAATGTATTTGGGAAATTGAAAATATATTCAAAATTCAGTAAGTAATATAGTTATAAAATTAAAATATTTATATTTTTAGATTTAAAATATTATATTAAATTTTGAATTAATTTTAACATTAATTTTTAAATTTTGTATGTTTTAGGATCGAGTGAAATGGTACAAAATTCAAAAAAACTCTAAAATCATCTAGGAGTGATTATTAGAATTATGTGTAGTTATTTTTTAACTTTTATATATCTTAGTATAATAAATTACATTGTATTTGAAATTCATGTAATTATAACTACTCATGTGTATAACAAATAATATTTTAAATGTTGATAATATACATGTGATATATAAATTAATCGTGAAATGATGTAAGTATGATTATGAAATTTTGACAAGGATACGAAATTGCAAGGTATGATTGTAATTGCCTAAATCATCATATATGTCTATAATATAATTATGAAACTCTAACAAAAATACAAGATTGCAGGGTATGATTATGATTGTCCGAATGAGAATATGAGATTATCATATATATCCATGATATGATTGTGAAAATTTGTTAAAAATAAAATATCAAGGAGTATGATTATAATTATACGAATAAAAATACAATACCGTTAAGTATGCTTATAATATGATTATAACTGTTCAGATGAAGATATTAGATTGTCAAGTATATTTTTGTTATGATTATAACTATTCAAACAAAATTATAAAACAATTGAGTATGTTTTTTATTTTTTTTACATGGGCATAGATTTTTCGCTTAATATATAAGTTTATATGGATATTAGTTTGATGTGAATTCATTAATTGTATTTTAAAAAATATTTATTATGTGATTGAAATAATATTTATACATTAATTTAAATAATTATATAATTATTTATAAAAATATTTTTTTTTTTATAAAATAATTCATTAAACTAACTCATTATTTTCTCAAGTCGCGCAAAATTGGTGTAATATACAATTTGACACTTAATATTAAAATCACTAAACATATACTCTATGAATCTTCTTATGTGCATATCATATATATATATATATATATATATATATGGAATACAATCATATGTGTATGTGTATGTACACACACCGCAACAAAACATAAAATGTTAATATCTAATAATAATAGAGATTTTGAAACTGTTCATGTTATTTGTTCATAAAATTTTATAAGGAACGAATAATGAAAAAATATATATAAGAACAAAAATGTATATTACTTACAGAATTCACTCTAGATTCTAAAACGGAATCGTGGCAAGTCATGTTAATTTTTCATTGCAAGGTCCCACTTAATCAGATGGTACATTCTAAAAATCGTAGATCTTGATGATCAACAATTTGTTACAATGATATTGATGCAGATTAGAGGGTAATGCAATAGAGTCAATAATGATTGATTGGCCCACCTCATTCCATTAATCGAGATTTTCTACTTATTGCAAGAAAGTGAATCCATTAAAATTAACGGTTTCGGACATCATTGCAAGGAAATTGTAATGGTAGATTCTCTCCACACGATCTTGTCTTGGCTTTAATCACGTGACCTTGAAAAGTAACGGAGGCAGGCAGAAAGAAGCAATTTCTGGGTCCATCTTTAATTAGTCCAGCCCAATCGGATCACACTAAAAAGATGTAATCTGCATTATTAATTTATAAATTTTGAAAACGATATACAACTAATATTTGTAGGTGGGTTCTTGCTATTTTGATCTAAATCGAATCAATCTTCAACGCCCATGACCTCTGAGTTTCCTTCCTCGACAATAAAATTGGATACAAGTTAGTTCTCTTGCTAGCAAATGGGCTTGCCAATTAGGGGGACCAACTCATAGATTCCACTATCATATATGTATAATCATTATTACAGCAATTATTCTGTTGAACGGCATATAAGTCAAGCCTTCCGCTGACTAGAAAATAAATCCATCTCTACCTACAGTTTTGAAGACTTTCTTCTTTTTATTGTTAATTATGGTTGTCTTCTTCACAAGCTTGCTCTTCATGTGGGATCCAAAAATCTCTTTTCAAGGCTAAACTTTGGTGTTGAGACGCAAGTCAAACATTCAAAAAGAGGAGACAGCAACAAGCTTAATGAGTTCATTATACTTTTGCCGCGCATACCACCTACTTGTGCACCAAACTTCCTTTTATCATTAGTGCAGATGATTATCTGGCCTCGATCACTGCCAAACGCAATTGCCCTTTTCCTTCAAAAAGAAGATCATTATGAACTCTGTTCAAACTTTAGACTGACTACCTTTGATTCCATGGAGCGCCTAGGGCATATATATAGAAATGTTAATTTTATTGAAGATCTATCAGTCAAACAAAATACCAACCATTTTGTATGTTTGGTCAAATATGTACTGAAAACCGAAAGATCTCTGTGGAAGAAATGGACTGTTTCATGTGGGAATATGGAGTAGAGAATCCTAAGAGGATCTATTCGAACGTTGCAATGATGTTACGTACTGCATTTTAAAATGTGAACAGGTATCTTGTTAATCTTGTTGTCCATGAGAGTTAATCTACTTATTGTATTGACATGCAGTGCAGCATAATGGCGTATTGATTAATTAACATGAACTCAAGTCCTTATTTTTCTGGTAAAAAATAAGAATAATGGTGACTGTTGACTATCCCTTTCTGTATTTGGAGTGTTATGAACTTATAACTTTGATTCATGAATGTCAAGTACGTTACAGTAGTGCTTGATAATGGGCCAAGAACTACCCACTTCATCTAATTCTACTTCTGAAACGACAATATCTCTGTTGTGCAGCGTGGCATTAAGTCATCAGTCGCAAGAACATTACCAACCAAACCAAATTATCAAATCAATAAATTTTTAGGACTACGCTGTCCTAAAAGGATCTGGATGAGCCATCTTTATCCACTAATTAAGAAGAGAGATACTACAGGACTACCATTGATCAGCCATAACTCAAGGATACCCTAGCTCTTAAATTGGCCAAAATAGTTTCTGCATTAATTTATCTTCTCATATGTACTTCTTAGCCGGAAGAAGAAGAGGACTACATTTTCAACTAATCATATGACAAACTGGAAAAAGCTAGAAAGCAGGCATTTGATAGCAATGGAGCTAGGCGGTGGAACGAAATTTTTCTTGGGACCATTACGACTTCAGAACAACATCTCTCTACCGCCGTAGTGCTGCCTCGTGGACGATGAAGAAAATTAACAAAACGTGTGGACTGGTGATCTTAAACTATACTAAACGGCTGCTGCCAAATACTAGTAGCAATTAGTATTTGGTATTTAAACTAAATTGGTGATCTTAAAATTATAACATGCTCGATATGTACAAAGATAGGAGGTAAAGCCAAGGCCAAGGGGACCAAGACTCTATAAACCTACGGTACCGAGTCTACCGACCGATCACGAGAGGAAAATTAAATTAGCTAAATGTCAATTTTAAATCATGAAGAAAAATAATATTGAGGAAACATTAGAGTGATTTACAAGGAAGAAGATATTAACAAGAGACATGTAGCAGTTGATTTTGGCAATTTACTATAATATCCTTATCCAACAAAATCGCTAAATCAAGGAGAAAGATTGTGCCATTTGCCAAGAATTACAAATCAAATTGAATTAATCAAGAGATGAATTTTTTTTCACAAATAGAACTAATAACTACAAAAATAATTTGGCATCTACTAGTTGATGCGGATACTTCCCTTAAAATGTCAAATTACCACATCATTGACAACCATTCTAAATAAGATGAATGGTGCAAAAAATACAACATGCGATGCCCAAATTTTGTCCTATCAGAGGCTCAAAGTCGAGCTCCATCTTGTCATATGGCTCACAGACAAAGCCACAGTACCCCTGCACCGTGTCAACAGGCCAAAGCCAATGCCGTTTGAAGACTGCTTTCTTTGGAGGAAACCAGCACAAAAAAATGACTCGACTTGTCAAATTCTTGTTGGCACGTGCAACCTACCCAATGGCTAATCCGATAGATAGCCACAATGCTGGCATGTGCCTCGCCGCACGGTCCTCACGGACAGGTGTCGTGCAGTGAGGATCACGCACGGCACGTGTGTGACTTCCCTTACTTGTCTTTTTCCTTACACGTGTCGAGACATGGATTGCCCCCACATGGAATTGCGCCTAATCTGCATGTGCAGTTTCGCAACAAGGCAATCCCATTGGCTTTCAACAATACTTCCTTAAATTTCCACCGTTTTTTTATTTAATTATTTGTTATGAATATTAAATTAGAGATTTAATTAATTTTAAAATAAAAATCCAACCTACCTGCACCTACAAGCAAAAAGTGCTTAGAGCGAGATAGATTCTGAAACTGGGGAGTGACACGTGGCACCGTCTAATTATGAGAGAGATAGAGAGTTTTTGATTTTTTTTTTTAATTTTTAATTCTTAAATTTTATTTTCACGATTGCCCATGATTAGGTGGACAGGTAAAGTCGTTACCCGTTGGGAAGCTAAGGAGGTAAAAGGGCAACTGGTCTCCACTTTTTTGGACCATTTCTTCGTGGTTAATCCAACGTAATTACTGCAATACCCCTAAAAGCGGTTGCTTTGCCTGGCATTGCATGGCTATCCCTATTTATTTATTTATTATTAATTATACATGTAAACGTTCTTCCATTAACAATATGATTACACTATCGTAATTATACTGAATAATAATTACAACTTGCTAATACCCGAATTTACCCTGTGGGCGGTGCAACAAATTCCACTGCTGAAAACTGTTACAAAGAGTCGTCCAACTCCACATGCAAACCCTATATCTACATCTATCACATACATACAAGCAACCATGACTTTTGAACGAAGAACAGATCTTCTTCATTGACATCTAGAATGCATCCAATCCAAAAGGAGAAACATTGATTTTTGATGCTTTGTTCGTTCTGTGAATTATTTAATAGCTAAAGCTTCGGTTATTTTATTAGAGAAAGCAAGCTAGCTTATGCAGGCGGCCGAATGATCATACAGCAGACATTTAAACAATAATAACACCAACTTACGTACACTGATACACTACAAGTCGCTAGATTCATTGTATTAAGAGTCTCTCTCCTAAATATGCTTAATTAATTTAATGAAGCAGCTTTGTCCTAATCGATGCACTTATAAAATTTAGCGGCTTTGTCCGTTTCCTAGTTAAAAGCGAACCCACGATATAAAATATTATGATTTTAAAATAATGGAAGAAGAAGAAGAAGAAGAAGAAGTTAGCAAGCTGGTGTACAATAGAAGCATGCAACTTGGAATATGACAGTTGGATTAGGGAATAATGACATAATTTGTAGTCATAATCAAATGATCTGATGATCAAGATTGAAGTAGTATGCAACGTTTTATAATACGGGAGTTGTGTTATAAGTCTTGGACAGATGGGAAATTAATTATATATTGTGAAGAGTGCCGAAACCGCTTGTCGGAGAGATAAGCAGAGAAAATAAAAGAAAATTCTTGGGTTTCTTACAATAATTCCTCATCCATGTTCATTGTCCCTGTCAGAACGAGGTTTTATCAGGTTGGTTTTGTGCTTACATATATTATAATTAAATTATGTGTATAATTTAAGAGAAAAATTAAAAAATAGTGGGTGCCACGATCTTGAAGTACATACACATATGTATGTATATATACACCATTGTCAATATATTGTGTTATAAAATGGACAAAAATGTTTTGAAAACCATGAAAATACTTTACAAACACAAATAGAAGTGTGCATATACAGTTAATTTTGTTATATGGATGAAAAATAAGAAAAAGTGGTAGGATTAAAGTGAAAATAATAAGATTTTGCCTTGACTTGAGCCCCTTTGATCTCTGCATTATCTAATGCTTAATTCTCTCACCAACCTTACAATCTTCAAATCTTGTATGCATATATATTCACATTAAGAAGGTGATCAAGAATGGCAATTACCCATAAAATTTCCAAAAACAAAAATGAAATAAATACAGTTTTAAATATTTTTTTTACTGCCTTTTAGGCATTAGGGTTTACAAATTTACATGCTATATCCATGATAGGCTGCAAAGCCATGAATAGAATAAGAATATTAGATAGTTAGTCAACCATTATATGGTTGAGTTCAGTTTCCTTGGGCAGTTCACAAGGCAATTTAGGAAGATAGTATAAAAAAATATTGTTAATTTGTTGTTATTGGGGGAAATCACATGGCACTAATTTCACATCACTTGCCAACCTATTAAAATTTGATTAAGATACCTTCTACATATTTTATATTTTTAATATAAAAATTAAATATTAAAATAATTATTATAAAATTTAAAATATATAATATAAAAAATTTTAAAATATAAATGTAAAATTTAAAATACATAATATAAAAATTAAATACATTAAATATAATTTATATTTAATGTATTATGACCAAACCTAACATAACATGGCAGAGATTTAGATAAAATGGAAAATAAAACACTATTTTGGAAAGAAAATAAGCATTTAAAACTTAAAAATGCAATGATCCCAATATAGGAGATTGCCATTGAACTTAATTGTTTTTAGAATGGAATGTCATTTATGTAGTTATTCAATAAAATTAGACTAATAATGATAACAAATATAATAATAAAATAGAAATAAAACCCTCCTCACATTGACCGCAATTCCAGAAAAGCCGCCGAGGGAAATTTCGTTTGAAAAATAAGGGCATTTATGGAAACATACATAAAACCCAAAACCGCGTAAACTCTTGATATGGAAAACAGCAAATTTTACAAAGGAAAATATATGGAAAATCTAACTGGATTTATCATTGACCATCCAGAAATGAAATATGCATGTACATTATAGACAACAATGTAGAGGGGATTTATTTTATTTTAAGTAAGAGACAACAATCCTGAAAGAAAGGGAGGAGGGTTTCAATATTACAACAGAGAGAGAGAGCAGTAGAATAATGGGATCTTCAAGTTTTTGTGGTTGGAAGGTTTTGGGAACTCCTTAATTTTCTTTCCATGAAAACGATTGGTTTTTCTTTGTGAGTCTTTAAGAGAAATTATTTTCTTGCTCTTGCTCTTTCTCTCTCTGTCTCTTTCTTTGTCTTATTTGCTCTATAAAATGATTCTCACTTGGTTTATAAATAACTCTCACCTCACCTTTCCTTAACTCCTTCCCTCTAAATTTTTCTTGATTAATTTCTCTTTTTGTTCTCTTTTTCTTTCTCTCTGTTTTTCACTATGGAGGAGTTGGGTTCTCTTTGGAGTTATCAAGAGGTGGGTCTTTTGTTCTGGTTTCTTAGTTCTCAGTTGTTTTTTGTACTTCATTTCTTCTTCTGGGTTTTGTTCATTTGTGCATTCAAGGCCTTGGTTCATGTGTTGGATTCTTTCTGTGGATTGGGAAGAACCTGTCACGTCAGGCAGCAGCTCCTTTATTGTTCTTGTTTCATTTATTCATTGTTCTGTTATCATTTCATATATTTTACCGTTTCAACGAGCAATCTTCTGTTTTTCTTGGAAATGATCCGCACATTTCCCAGTATTATCTGTCAGAGAATGCTTTGAAATGGGTCGTTTCTTTTTATTTGAAAAAAGAAGGATAAGAAAACACGTTATTTTGAGAATACCATTTCTCTTCGTTTATATGGTTTTTGGCTTGAATGGCTTGCCTTCGGAGAAATCGTCTACATCATATTATTTACAATACTTGTTTGTAAAGTTCTGTCTGGTAGGAATGTGTACTTGTTGTGTCATATTAGGGCAGAGCATGTACGTGTTCAAACAGGGAGTAATAATATGCCTGTAGTGTTGACGGGAACCAGAGATATTTCATGGCACAAGTAATGGGGACCATAGTGTTAACTAATGTTGAATACTGCTTTAATGGAAGTTGATTTCTTTCTTCTGCTTTTTTGTTCAATCTTTAGTTTCTATAATACAATACACAACAGTTCTTTGACTAGGAGTTGTTATCTCCATGGGCCCAATTTGTGATATGTAGTTTCATTAGAAGCATTTGATTGGAATCTATTTTTGCACCAATGATGATCTATGATTTTGTTTTTAATGTTGATTTCTCTGTGAAATCATCACCACCATTTATTTCAGCTTACTCATATATTTTCCCTTCTATGTTATTCATTTAGAAAAGTTTTGCATGATTCATGCCTTAACTCGTGTCGTCTTGAAAATCATCAGCCCATTTTATTTCAGCTTAATCCATGTATTTTCCCTTCTCAGTTTTCATTTGGAAGATTTAGCATGATTGATGCCTTAATTCATGTCAACTGGAGCTCTTTCTTGTCTGTGCATTTGTTATGATAAAATGCCTTGAACTAACCAACCTGTTTTTGAAACAGAACTTGGATCAACTGAAACAGAAGCTTCTGTACACGTCCCTTGAGCTGGAGTCAGTGAAAATGGAAGCAAATGAGGCGTTGAGGAAGCACAAAGAAGAAGTGAAGCATTTACTCAATCTTCTCAATGTTGCTTACCAAGAAAGAGATGTAGCAAAAGATCAGTTGCAAAAGCTCCTTAACAAGTTCATGCCTTCCGGTCCAACAGAACTTCTCCCCGGAATCCGTCGCCATGTCCAACATGAAAGCCCCCTCGTAGTTCCAACTAAAGCAAACTCAAGCATAACTGAGTCTAATAGTCTTTCAGAAACATATAATCCGCAGTCACATATTTCTTCTCCTGTGGATTCCTTCTTTGATGCTGTTTCTTCCCCGGATTTCTCAAACATTAACATGGCTGATTCAAATAACATGGGTTTTGTAAACCAACCAATGGTTCAAGACTACAACGTCTCTTTGTCAACAAGTTTAGTCTCTTCAGCTGTGACCAAGATTGATCCAGGTACTGTTGTAATTGATGGCATTGCTAAGGGAAAACATTTTCCTCAACAGGGAAAACTATTGCAAGCTGTGATGGAAGCAGGTCCTCTTCTTCAGACACTTCTTGTTGCCGGACCACTTCCTCGATGGAGAAATCCTCCTCCTTCGCAACCATTCAAAATTCCTCCTTTTTCCATCAAAGGTTGTGAGACTATGAATATTGATCAGAAACCAGCTTTAAACTCAGGCTATGTAGCACAAAAGTCATTCAATTCATCAGCATATCTTCAGATGTCTCGGATGTCTCCTCAGACGTGTTCCACATCACTGTTAAATTTTTCAAATTGTCCTTCTGGAACAAGTCAAAGTAATGGGATGCTGTTAACTTCAGGTGTGGGTATCGACACCCAAATACCTTCTGGCAAGCGTCAAAGGTTTCAATGAGATCAAAAACCATGCTTTTGTTCCTTGTAAAAAAAATGGAATTTTAGTGGGTGATGGTATAAATGTGAAATATTTTCAGGTTTGAAATGACGTAGCAGTTTTAACTTTGTTTATCCATTGTGTTTCCTTGTACATCTAGATTTTATTGCAGTGTTTTGTATGCCAAAGCTGCTGGATCTCTCTCCCCTTTGATAGTGAGAGAGATATACAACTAAACTACCCACCGGCTGGTGGTATATCAGTTTCATGTACACTACTAGACATTTGAATTTTAATACAGTTGTATTTTTGATATATCTAATTGGAATAAAATCAACCATACTTGAAAGCAATAAATAATGTTTAGTCAGGTTAACATGGTCTGCAAGTTGATGTAGTATACCTTCGGCATTTTGCTCTAAAGCATCGTTGAACCTACAAATAAAAGTTGCTGAACTGAACGCTTGATATGTCAACATCTTCTTGTTCTCTGTAGAGAATACAGAATTGAATACTCATGAGAAAACACCCATACAGTCAAGTGTTTGTTATCATAAACATAGAGATTATTCCAGTCCCTGCTTATTGAACACCAGGTGTATGGTTAATGGCTGTCGATCTATCGGGAAAGCACATTAGATTTGATCACAAGTCATAAGTTTACAGTGGACAGAACTTAGAATAATAATATTGTGAATTTGGATTGTTAGTTGTGTTTATGTTTGTTGGTATAAGCAATTTTCAACCATCTTCCTGATGCTTCAACAGGGTAATTATCGAAATGGATACTCTGTACTACGCCTAGATATGCGGCAGGATAAGGTTGATGATAAGATTTACGACAAATGACGAGACTGGACAGGAAAAAAAGTTAGTGCAAATGAGAAGAAATTTTTGTATTAGTCGGTGCAGCTGATGCTGATGTTACCAGTATCTGGTCTCCATTCAGAGGCTGAAAAGTTTGGTTTTTAAGCACCCAGTATATTTGCATATTCTTTTTGGTAAAAAAAAAAAAGAAGAAAATATAGGGGTAGCTAAGTGCAGTTTGCTCATTTAGGTCTTGCTAGAATGGTGGCTGGAGCAGAGCATATATGCTGTTACTTTTATTGGTTTGTATGCTAATTTTTTATGGCAGAAGAAAACTTAACAAGTTTGTACTTCTGCTGTAATCCCAGAGCAGTCAAAATGAAGAATGAACTTGTTCGCCAACATAAAATTAAATATGCAAAATTTGAATTATTTTCTTGCAGGAATATGCAATCTGATCTGTGTTATTGTCAGATGAGAGCCATGTTCATTGATTGAGATACGCTTATGACTTTCAGAAAAAACAAAATAACAAAAAAAACAAAAAACAATTACATTCCGGCACTGTGCGCATCACTTGCCACAAATATTTCATCTTAATTTTCATGGGACCAAGTTGGATGTTCAAGCTAATTATTTCTTAAGCTAGTTCGGGATTGTTGTGTCCTGTCTTGTTATGAAACCGTGATAATTAAAGCGTTTGATAATTACTTATTTTTACTCAATAATTAATATTTATCACTTGTATTTGACAACTAGTAATTATATTTCATAGCAGCCACAACCTAGTAATACAGAACAGAGTCTTAAGCAATTTATCAGATTTTTTTGTCGATAGTTGTGAAAGATTTTGGAAGCTTTGTTTCTCCAGCAATTCTCTAATTGATGCATGCAGCAAGCAAGTTTGTTTGAACAAGCCTGATTCTGTTTGAGAACATAGCACTCAACCTGGGTGAAATATTATGGTATTAAAATGTGCCCACACAAATTGCTCAGCTTGTAGATAGCTTTCAGGATAGGGACAGCTTCAAACTTTCAGTATTATGCTCATTGTTTATATGTGAAAATTCAGGAAAATATGTGTTTCCTCGACTTGGTATCATCTAACACAGACAACAAATCGCCAAAAAGTTCATACACGCCAATAATGTTACAGTCTGGAATATTAAGACTACATTGGGAAGATGATCATGAACTAAGTTATCATCAATAATATCACCGAAACTTGTATGTTTATATTTGTTTCTAATTTAATTTAATCGTTCCCTCGTGTATGCTCGCTTCTGACATTCCTAGACGCTCTCTTTCTCTACCTGTAACAAAGTTATCAGAAATGAGCATATCTGATATATCAAGGAAGTAGCTTCATCCAAAGCCTTTGCAGGCTTTAAACTGCCATTTGCAAGATATTTATCTAACGTTTTGAGCATACTATGCCCCCTGTTCCAACCGCACCTCCGAAATCAAATTGGGATCCATGGTTGATTTCCCTGGTTATTGCTATTTGCATATTCTTCCTCTTGTTCAGTTACTATAAGACACTAAAGCAACTCTGCTGCTCGGTTAATGGTGCAATCTTTTCTAGAAGCCAGGATAGGAGGCAACTACTAAACGAGGCCAATCCTCATGATGATTCTCTACGGTTTTACAGTCATGGATTGGAATCTGCCATCATACATTCTCTTCCTATCACAGAGTTCAAAACGAAGAACGAACAAGAATTGAACCCGAGCAACACCGAGTGTGCAGTTTGCTTAGGTGAATTCGAGGAAGGAGAATGGCTCAAACATTTGCCAAACTGCAGTCATGCGTTTCACATTTCCTGCATTGACACTTGGTTTCAGTCTCACTCAAATTGCCCTCTTTGTAGATCAAATGTATATGATCTAGGTATCCCGCATGAATGTTCAGTTTCTATGTATACGGTACTAGAGACTTTACGGAGGGAAGACTTTTACCAAGAAAGAGCAACGCATCACCAAATTCTGCGTGCTGCTGTGCTAAACGACCCAACACTTGGACATGAATTAATAGGGATCGATTGATCTCTTTCACTCTTTTAAACACAAGATCAAAAGTTAATTTTTTGATTTTGGGTTGCAAAGTAATTCCTATTTGATTTTGGGTTGGAAAGGAATTCATATCCTATGAAACAACATAGGCAGATTAATGTAATGTGAGAGAAAAAATTAATGTGAAGTGAAAAGAAAACAAGAAATTAAACCACGAGATAGTAAGTCCGTTCTGTTGGCCACAAGGTCGGTGTGTGAATTAATGTCAATATTGAAATAAAAATAAAAAAAGGATGAACCATAACATCACAAGCCCCGTACGGGTAACTAAGTTATTCGCCGAATAAACGGTCTCCACACTTGTCTTAGCCCGAGGAATTTGCAGTTACATGGATCTCTCATCTCTGAGACTGCATCTCTGCTGGCCCGGGGACTTTCTTAGGCCGTATTTAATAAATTTTAAATGAAAGCCCATTTACATCGTCTTAGGTAACTGATTCTTTTTGTCCACTTGTTTATTTTATTTGTCAAGAGGCTCTTCAATTTACCGAAGTGAGATGACCATCATTCATGCTTACGCTGGCTAAATCTCATGTCCCACCCGGATAAAATATGGAGTAGTCTAAAGTTTATAAGAAAAAATAGATAGCAACTTTTAATATAATCGTCTTTTGAATTGATGATAAATACAAAGCCTGTAATAAATAGTATCATAGTATATTCAAGTTTTTATTCACATACGAGCCTTTATACACCTACACCTTGCATCTCAATAAAAAATAATGTAAAATATGGATTCTCTAAAAAAAAAAATTGAGATAATGGACAATATATGTTAGGTGAGTTCATAATTAATAAATTTATTTGTAACAAAAATATCACGTGATTAGATAGATAATAATATTACATCATAAAAAAAAATTGAGGTAATGAATAATATATGTTAAGTGAGTTCATAATTAATAGATTTATTTATAACAAAAATATCACATGATTAGATAGATAATAATATTACGTCATATATTGAGTAAAATATAGATTGATTTTAAATTTATAAGGAATAGATAATACCATTTAATAGACTAATCTTTTAAGTTAATGGCAACTGTGTAAAAAAATTTTGAATAGGATAATTTTATCACACTAATCAAACTGATGTATTATAACTATTTACATTTATTAATAATGAATAAAAAAAATCAAATTAGACCATCATTTTATCAATGTGGTGAGAAATATTTCTAATACTTTTTTTTACTTATTATTAATAAATAGTTTTTTATTTAATAAATTGAATAATTCTATTACGTTAATTATATTAATGTGATAAAATTATTTTATTTAAAATTTTTTCTTTAATCATTATACTGAATGGAACCGAGTAAGAACTAATTAGTCATGTCTACGCCAAATTTCAACAATAGACTAATAATAAACAAATAATAAATAAAAAAAAGTCAAATTGAATCCCACTATTTTATTAGTGCGGTGAGAGAAATTGGTAAATTTTTTTTAATTTTTTTTATCTACTGTTAATTAATAAATTTTTTTCACTTTATTAATTGAATAATTTTATTATATTAATTTTATTGATATAATAAAATTATTTCATTTAAAAATTTTTTGTTAATCATCTCATCAAATAGAATAAAATAAGAATTGATTAGCCGCGCTCATGCCAAATTCTAACAAACAGGCTAATTATAACCAATGTTGAATTCTGTTTATGTGGGGGAGAATTCAATGTTTCGTGGTTGGATGGTGAGTTGACATACATTTGGCTCAAGACTTTCTTTGCAAGGCTTTCTTCTCTTTGATTAGGTAAAAGGAAGTGATTGTGTAGATCAAATTTGGGGCATGGCTAATGCACCGAACTTTTTCTTACTCTTTTTGTTGTAATAGTCTAATTCAATTTAGAGCATGAATAATTGTTGCTTCTTTGTAATATTTGACTCAAATTTGGGCAATTTGGAGCATGACTAATTGTTCCTTTTGCCATCAATTCAAAATTAGATTGTCCAACCTACTTAGTTCTTATAAATTCTTACCTACTCATCAAGTGTCTTTTTCCTCACACTAAAAGTATTCATTATGAACTCATGATGTTCTCACTCACTTATTAAGTAACATGCATGTCACATTAACTTCATTCACTATAATTCATTGCTCTTGTAAATTTTTACCTACTCAATCAAATGATATTTTCATTATATTAAATTTATTTATTATAAATTTACTTTATTTATATTATCAATTCTTATAAAATTTAAAAAATTTAAATATCATGTAACAAAAAGTAAAAGTGTTTGAAAACTATATAAAAATAAAAATTTAAGAATATTCTAATATTACTTATTTGCTTATTGCAAATTGAGAGTTTATCATCAACAAATTAAGTAGTGCCATGTATTCATATTCTATGTGATGTGACAATTCACTTTTATAAATTTAATATCAACGTATATTATATCTAGTGTAATACTCAACATAATGCATCTTGCTTAATCTTATTCTTTCACTATAATCTCCCAACTCTTCCACTCTTTCGTTATAATACCCAATTCTTTTGTGACAATTCTTGATTTTTGTTGAAATTTTATAACAAAATTTAAAAATTTTAGTGCAAATGTAAAATAAAGTACACGAGGCAATTTGACAGTTGAATTTGAACTTACTCCGTTTACATGCTCCTAACCAACATCAGACTTGGATCTTAAAGCCTCTTTCGGAGTAGCGTTTTCAGGGAAATGACAGAGTAGCGCTATACCCTCCACCATCAACAATCTTACGCACGGTGAAATTTTTGCATTTTTGTCAAAAGACGTTATAGAACTGTTAAACTTACAGAACTATTGAACTTACCACACTCGATACCGTGTGACATACCTTTAGGCATCTAACAAAACCCACAAAAACTGGGTCTGCTTCCCTTTATTTGTCCCCCTTACATTGGAGTAACAACAGGCTTATCCATAGCCCGAGGGGAAACTAAATCTTAGACAACCTTCACGTGCACATAGCCACAGACAGTTTAATCTTCAAGCAGCAAATTAATCTCCGCAGTTGCAGGAATTGACAATTTATTTCAAGAGCAAGAATACTAAGTTTTACCAGACTGTTAAATTCTATCTATCATCAGCATTGCCAGTTCAACACATCCACTATCATAAGTCATTACTACAACCAGCATCCTCAAAACTACTGACCAAACAAGCAGGGTATATCTTGACCGTAGTTTTACTGAAGGATCCTTTGATTTGTGATTGCACCCTGAACACATGCTAGAAACTGAGTGAACCAAGATTTCAGTTAAAATACAAAATAGGGCATTCAACAGCAGTAACACAAGGTCACAGGAATAAATCTGCAAATCTTTCTGTTCTCAGTCTCAATAAAACTGTCTTACTCTTTGGATAAAAAATACGCGAAAATATAATGGAAAGATTGACCATCTTAAATAATTCCAATCTTGTTTGCCACATCCAAGGCATCATAATCTGGCGTCAACCTGACATAAGCCTTCTTTGTACCATCAGGCCTGCAGCACAAGAATTGAATTCAGAATCATTATTCATGCACTTCATACAAGCAAAAAGAAAAACTAAGTGAACACAAGCATTGAAAGACCATAAACAAAGTATACTTGTCATAATAATATAGATAACAACAAACATCACAAACTAGTATCTTTATTTGGATGTCCATATGAAAATCCTCTCAATATATAGATAATCATAAATAAAAGCAAGCTGTAAGTAAGTTTCCAATACTCTCCATACATCCACAAAAGTAATTTAAATATAGCCCAACCACCAATTTAGAAAACTAAACACATTAAAAAATGTACAACCAAATATTTGATAACTGCAAAGTATGTTTTTCTCAATTAAAGGTAATGATAGCATGAAGAAAAACAACCATCAAGAGCATCGAGTTTCACAAAACAATTATGAAAGATAGCAACCCTTCTTCTGAGACTATCCTATTCCAATTATTCAGATGAGCTCATTATAATTTAACTTATGGTCATAGAAGGCTCCTGAAAAAGATGGACAAAAATCAAACACATACATGCACAGGATTTCTTTCCACTTGCACATTTTCATGACCACCTGTATTGTCAAAGGGTATTAGAACAATGAAACTATTTGACATGTAATTTTACTTTCAAATACGCATTTAGTCATTGTGCATTTACAAGGATATAGGCCCATCCATTACAGATGAAAAACTACTAGTTGTTGAATTCACGTGGAAATAATTAATTAAAACCTCACATATCCAAAGGTTAAGAGATAAGCTACCTTTTATACAGTGACCTGCACCAGTAACTAATAACAAATACTTTAACAGAAATGGCAATAATCACGAAAAAATATGAAAGGCTCACCTAACCAAGGTATTCACTTTCTTGGCCTGAATATCATACATCTTCTTAACCGCATCCTTTATCTTCTTCTTATCAGCACGTATGTCAACAATGAAAACCAAAGTATTGTTGTCTTCAATTTTCTTCATTGCTGACTCCGTAGTGAGGGGGTACTTAAGGATCTGATAATGGTCAAGTTTGTTCCTTGGTGGAGCACTGATGCGAGGGTACTTGGGATTACGGTCCTTCTTCAATGTCTTTGGCCGGTGAAAGGTAACTGATGTGCGGATCTTCTTGGCCTTCTTTTTAAAGGTTGGGCCTGACTTCACTGCTTTTGCAGCCTTCAATGCCTGCGACTTTGGATCAGCCTTTTTTGTCTCACCTGAACAGGATATGCACCATTTATAAGGTAATGAAAGAAAACAGATTCCAGTGAAACAATTCCATAATTTTATTTCAAATGAAAGAGGAAATACAGTAAAATTTCAAAACACATGCACCAAAGGTTCCATAAAACCATCCATCACAATAAACAAATCTCATCATATAAAAAACAAATAAAAATAGTTGGTGAAAAGATTAGTAATAGCGACATCTCTGCTATCGGTCCACATCCAATAAATCAAGTGGCATGTCACAACCAAAATTCATCTTAAGTAGAAAATTGACTTGCTTGCGATGATGTGGCCACAAACCAGAGCTCTTTGATATGCATTGCACCCAGCAATTGCAAAGATAGTTATCTTGTCAAATGAGAAGAGATCTCAAAAGCAAACAGGAAACAAGGAGAGGTAAGACTTATAATGCATTATTTATTACTATAACCTACACGAGGAGGAAATATACAAACTTGTCCATTCTTCTATCCATGTAGGATCTAAGCAGCTAACAAGCTACGTTCCCATGTAGTAACTATAACACCTTAGCTTAGTATGGCACACAGATTGCATGCAACAGAGACCTGTATCCTCAAAAGATCGTACAATGTTTCCATGCCATCTTAGTGCATTATCTTTCTTTGCAAAATGATACAACATTAGATGTGGATACATTGCTACTGCACGGCCCAACGACAGGAAGGCTTCTATTCTTAAGAAACTAAAGAGGCAAAGGAAGAGGAGAATGCCACTGCACAATCCCAAATGGTAGAAAAAAAAAAAAACAGTCCCTCAAAAATACACTTGTGTCAATTGGAACACACACAAAATTGACAGTTTGCTTTGTCGTCAACAAAGAAGGAAAACAGTTTATTCTGCTCATCACTTGAGACATGACAGACAAACCTAGCATAGCTCCTTGCCTCAGTATCAGCATAGCTAAGGTTTCATACTTTTCCATTTACAGCAAGCAAACAAAGGGGCAAAAGCAAACACAGCCGAACCAGAACGAATATACACAAATGGCGTAGTCATGTAACAAGTTAAAAGCTAAAAAGATGCATAAAACCCTATCAAAGTTGTAGAACAAGAAAGTAGGAGAAACGGGTAAGTTATACCTTTTGGAGGAGCCATTGGTCACCGACGAAAAAGTCTTACCTAAAATCATAAAACAAACACGAAACATAATCATGACTTGGTTATTCATCTACAAATGAAAGTGCAGAATTAGGTTGAGCGCACGAGAGAAAGACCTGAAATCGAGAAGCAGAGAAGCCGACTCTAGGATTGGAGTATGAAGAAGATAACTAGGGTTTAAAAAGGAAGGGGCTTTTGATGGCGAATTTACAATTCAGGGCTTGCGTATGACCGGGTTGTGATACTGGGCCGGATCATTTTCAAGTCCGCTGTTGCTCAATGTTAATTAATTTAATCCTCCTAATTTAGAAAGAGAAAAATAAATTTAGATTTTTTAATTAAACACTCCCATTTAATAATTTTATTATTACAAAAAGATTTATAATTTAATTTGTTGACATAATTTTTTGACCACTTAATGCTAATAATGTCTATCTTTTTTTTGTCGAACCTCTTGCAAACATAAAAAATTAGTGATATTAATATTTCAGCAAAGACTTTCTAATACTTAAATTAAGAAATATTTTTAATGAAAATAAAATGCAAAGAATGTGAAAAGAATTTGAATTATTGAGAGTGTATTTTGACAGCATAATAATTTCTTAGTTTCTTCTTACCCTTTGTCAGTGAGTGTTCTCGTTTTTATAGACTTATTTCTGCCAGTTAACTGAAACCTTGTTCCTTTAACCATCTCCCACTATCGGTTGGTTACAAGGTAGTGCCTGGTTTTAACATCATGGATAGTTTCTTTTCGTGGTTTTATGTGGTAGGTGGATTGATTTCTTGGGTGGTTTTACTATGTGGATACCGCACCATCTATTGGATTTTCTCAGGTTTCTCCTTTTTTTTATGTCAGATTTGTGAATTATAATCCTATCAAAGATAGCATACCTGAAGCACCTTGCTGAATTCGAAACATCGGGATATTTGGGTATCGGGGTGCTTTGATGCAATTCTCGGGATGGTTGGACCACTAAAGAAATAGGAGCCCCTTAGAAACTAAAAATTTTTGGCCCTAAAACATTTTCCCACTTTGAAACAAAAGACAAATTGTTTTCGTAACCTCTAAAGGTCTTGCACTTGTTTTTGGCGGTTAACTAAAACCACGGTTCCGTAACTGTCTTCCATTATCGGGTGGTTACAAGGTAGTTGATGGTTTTAACATCATGGGTAGTTTGTCTGCATGGTTTCATGTCGTAAATGGGTTGATTTCATAGGTGGTTTTGCTATGTGGATTTTGCACCATCTATTGGATTTTCTTAGATTTCTCGGGGTAATATCTATGAATTATAATTCTATCAAAGATAGCATACTCAGGGTATCTTGTCGAGCATTCGGTACATTGAGATATTCAGGTATTATAATACTTTGATGTAATTTGTAAGATGGTAAGGCCACCGAGGAAACATAATTTATTGTTAAAAAAAACAACTATAATGTAAACAAAAAATATGATATTATGTTAAACAAGTAAATTATCAAACGCCTATTTATCTTACAATTATTTATTTTAAATTTTTAATATTTATTCTTAAAATCAAATACAATTTATCAAAAATGACTTTTTGACAAATATCTAGACCTACTTTGAGTTTTTAATTTATGTTATGTGACTTTTCTCTTTTATTTTTTTATATAATTTATAATTTTGTATTGTTTTATTCTTAGACATTATTGAATTTGTAATATAATTTTAGAGGAGATAATTGTGTTGATAGTATAATATGGGTGCATAAAGGAAAAAAGAAAAGTGGGCATAAACTCATTTTTTTTTTACTTTAATATTAATATTTTTTAAAAAATATTCAAGAATTATTGATACACGAATGTAAGTATTAAGTTGTCTATTTTTTTCTCAAATAAAAATATATGTAAATCAACACTTTAGTATTTGCATTCTCTTTTTTTTTAAATGTTAGTTAAATAATAAATATTTAAAAAATATAAATAAAATAATTTCTTTTATCAAAATAAATAATATTTTCTTTCTGCTATTTATATGTCATTCATTGTATGTGTTCATATGAATTGCTTGTTTCAAAACAATAAGGTGAAAGAATCATCAAATTCAAAGAACTTAAAACCTCAAAGCCTATAGAATGAGTTGCCTTATGACTTTATAATGTACATAAATTATGTGTTCCATTGGTCTCCCTACGGTCAATCTTTGTGATTTTCACTTGAATCCATGAATATATTTGATGGTTCTCTGTATCGAAGCCATAAATATGATTCATCTTGTTTTGTTTTGAGATTTTATCAAATATTTTTTTAAAAATTTATAATAATTTTATTTTATGACAAATTTTGTGAAAGTATATAATTATCTCCTTTATAACTATAAATTAATTAATTAAAAGATAAATTTATTTATAATTTATTTATTTTTATAATTAAAACTCTAATTTATTCATTCTTATT